>JAPYYQ010000237.1:0-147792 GCA_030522585.1 Anagyrus pseudococci
TCCTACAGTAATTTTTCTAGAAGTGTTTGTAATTATTTTGGAAATCGTCTATAAAAATTATGGTAGCGAACAAGGAGGTCCAAGATTACCGTTGGAACTGCCATAATTTTTACTGAACCAGTCTCTCCGTGCAGCGAACGCGAAAAAAAACGAGAGCTGTACAACCCAGAAAGCGTTGTCAAACAATTCATAATCAAAGTGTCTCATTGACACACACTTGCAGGATAATGGTAGGATCAGAGAGAGACAGTCATGCCCGCATACCTCTCCTTTAGATTCTCAAGCATCGCGATAGCGTAAACGCACATTCTCCACCGACAGCAGCAGCAGACAAGTCACGACAAAAGACGAGCGTGAAAAGGCTTCTCTCTCTCTCGAGCCCACCGACGCAGTTTCCGCATTAATTTCCGCGCATCGGTGCGCGACTCCTTCCCATCCCACCCACTCTTCTCTCTACTTCTGTGAGCACCACTTCGCGACCTCGTTCCACGGGCGGCCTTTCATCTTCCCGCGTCGGGGGGGGGGGGGGGGGGGGGAGGGTGGACAGGGGGGTTGGCGGGGGGGAACGGCCAAAGTCAAGCCGGGAAAAAGGGGGGGTGGGGGCAAGCGGCCGAACCGATGGGGAGAGGACAAACTTACGCGCCTTTTCTGGATAATCGACACTCGACCTGTACACACAGAACTCATTGTTTTAACCTTTGTTGGAAATATTTTAAAATTTTCAAACGTCTGCTGGCGTATCGATCGCTTTTTATTCGCCGCGATTGTGTGTACGTAAGCCGGGTACGTTCGAATGGTCAATACGCGTGTAAAATTAGCCAATGGTATTTTTACTGCGAAAAACCCACGTATACCGTTTCGTTGCGCTCGTCAATACAATCAGGGTGGGAGGCTGGGTTTAAAAAAAGCCGTATCAACTAATAGCACGCATGACGTAATGCACAGCGGCTAGTCTTGCATTTTACATACGACCTTTTGACCCGATTGCACTGGGGTTCGTCGTTTTGTACCACTGGCCCTTGTTACACGATGCGACGCATCTTACATCCCAGGCGTGCTTCGTCCAAGGTTAAAACGTGAGTAGCTAAGGGAGAGTATGTAGGGGAAGGGGTCGATGAAGAACTCATAATTAAACGCGATAATTGCGCACGGCAATTCGGCGAATCGGCACGGGGCTCTCTCGTCGCGTGGCATTGGTACGCTAACGAATACTTCCGTCGGCGCGCGACGATCGTTCGCCTCGATACGCTGACAATTTTCTTTTCCCCCCTGCCTTACTCCCCTGGCATAATCGACGAGGCCATCTACGACGGAGATAGGCCCATTGCGATTGCTAATTGCCCGCTTATGATTATAACGACGCGCAGCGAGAGGGAGTGAGCTATACGGCGATTACTAACTTATTACGGCGATACGACAATTTAGAGCAGAGCCTCTGCGCGCTCATGTAATCGACTGGTATTAGTCAAATTTCGTGCCTCGGTATAATGCTTTGTTTGAACTCCAGCTTACCACGAGCGCCGTTGTGTATACGCGAATAAAACGAAGCGTTTACACATTTCTCTGTGGGCACTATCGCAAAAGTCTATGGGGCTCGGCGGCAGATTTTCCAGGCGAATCACGCACCTGGCTAACGAACGTGCTACAAACGAGAATCCAGTGCGACAAGCGGCCGGTTCCCGTTGGCTGACGGATCGCTGCGAATTTCCCGCGGCTTCGGGAGGGAGAGAGAAAAAAACATCGACCAGAGAGCGTGGGAGGAAAAATCCGAGTGGAGTACGGGCGTCATTTGTACGACGAAGGACAGGGGGAGTGAGTTTCACCTTCCTCCAGCTTCACCCCCCCTCCCTCTGTGGTAAATCCCAGACGCAATCAGGCGCGCTCTTGCGAAGTCTCGTTTGCGATTCATTGCCGTTGTACAGCTGCGCGATATTTCCTCCCACTTCTTTTTTTTTATATATCTTTCTCTCTCACTTTTCGTTTTATTTTCAACCTGCTACTCGTTGCATTACGATTTTTCTTCCTTCATTGGGTCCCCTTTTCCACCTCCGTTGTTTTCTTTGTTTCGTGTTTTTGTTTGTTTTTCCTTGGCTTTCTTTTTTTTCTGTTTTTTTTAGGGCACGGCGGATTGCGTTGCAAATTGCGCACCGCTACTGCGTGTGCAGAAGTATAAGTCTGCAATCTTGCTACTGCGGGACTTAATGTTTGCGATACTTGTGGTACGGGGGACACCGGGGTATCGGTATTAGAACCTTTACAAAAATAACGGAGTTTTTATATAGTTTTTTTTTATTTTTTAATTATTTGTTTAGAAACGCCATTTCGAGGGATACGCGTAAAACTTTTTGATAGGATGTAGGTGTTAAAATTTATAAAAATTTCGGATAAACAAACGTACTTTCATCAAGTTTTTCTCACTAGGGTGATAGATCGCTCGGAAAAACGAAACTTAAAATAAACCTCACGTACACATAACTTTAGTACAACAGCATCAATTTATTACGACGCCCACCCGACTTTTCCCAATTGCTCTCTCGCTCGAAATTCAAGAAAATCCAATCCTAAAAAAGTGCCCGAAAGTTAAACAGCGAAGAGAGAAACGAACGATCCGCTTTAATCACAGTGAACAGCTGGTAAATTCGCGTTTTCGAGATCAGCCAAGCCTCCCCCTCCTCCACTCCCCAAACTGTCCGACCCATTTACATCGAGTCGAGCAGCTCAACCACCCCCTCCCCCCAATGCCTCGAAATTACGTTAATCCGTGCCCGAATCGCAAATGCACGAAACGCAACGTTATAAGCCGGCTCGCCGGCCGCCTTTTGAATTAATGCGCCCACGTGGGTGTGTGTGTGTGTGTGTGTGCCGGGGCGAATACTCTAATACCTCCAACGAATCGCGATAGCATCGCGTTACACTTTTTTATCCTCACGACAGCTCTAGGAATTTTAAAGTCGTTGCGAGAGAAATGTGGGGCTAAGAAACGACTGGCTCCAATTGTAAATGAGATAATTAAGAGCTTTTCCTGGACGAATACCGGTATCTTTTGCGTTTTACACGCGTTATTCTTTTTCTTATGCGAATAGGGCTAAAGGGGAGATTAAATATCTTTGATGGAAGTTTTGGGGGTACACGTGGGTTTCATTAAAATCCCTCCACCGACGTGTTGGATAAGGGGTAAAGAATGAACTTATAATTGTTGGGGAATTAGCTCGTGTTGTTTTATCACGCGCCACTAGAGCTTTTATCTGGCGAGCCATTTTGAATTTTACATTAAAATAGGGTCGTTGAAAATTCCTCTTCTTTTTTTTTTGCTCGCAAAGATTGTGTGTGTGTATACCGTAATTAACACACTCGTATACGCTCCCCCTTATCTTTATGTTAATAAATAGCAAATATTTTTCTATTCGTTTTTTCTTTCTACGTTACCTTCATTTACGAAGTCGAGTTAATTGAAAACTTATATTGTACGTGGAATAAGGCACCAATTTTCATTACCTGGAACAGAAAAGAAGTTGAAACTTTTATTTTCCGGTCTTGTGTACTTATAATTAATTAAAATTTTTTGCGTTATTTTAATCTTTAAAAAAACATATTATAACGCTTCAACTAATTACTGCTATTCTATAACGTATGCTGTACCCTATACAATATATCACCCTGCATAACTTAATCAATTTATCAACGCACTCCACATAATCGTGTATTGATTAACTAAATCCTTTGCCGATTAACACCTTAAAAGCTCGAGACCTTTCACCGTTTAAAAAAAACAATTAAAAAATACAATAAGCTAATGAAGAAAAATAAAACGAACGAAGACTTATGCCTCCCAGCTGATTTCATCGGTATACTATAAGCAGCAATCTTTCCCGCCAGGTCTTTCCTATCAATTTCAGCCAGGTTCACAGCGTGAGCCCTTAGCTAACCTCTTAGGCTCTTCTCCGCACGCCTGCACCTGTAACCACGTATACCAAGCAGCCTGTAGGATCGAGGGGGAAGGAGAGAGAGAGAGAAAGAGCGACACGTGCACACCTGTTAGCCACGACGAAAGAGAAGGCGCGCCGAAACGTTATTACGAGAGTGCCTCGACGCCCGAGACCAAGAGAGTGAGAGTGAGATAGAGAGAGAGGGGAGAGGACTCTTGGCTCGTGGCCAGATTCAACAGATAGAAACAATCGGATCGCGGGAAGCCCCGGACGAGGGGGGAGGAAGGGTGGGAAGGTGGGAGTGCTCGGTGGGCGGAAACCTGATGCGCCTGTCGTCGAGAGAAACGAGTGCACGCCGGGGCTAGATGCGGGAATGATAAAGCGACGCGTCGAGGCGAAACGACCTCGGGCTTACGATGATTGGTCTTTTAAAGTGCACCCGGAGAGAGAGTCGCCTGTGAGCAAGACTGCCTCTCTCTCTCTCTCTCTCTCTCGACCGCTCTCGACTTGTTAAGTAAGAGAGACAGATGTTTGCTTGCGGAAAGTGTTTTGGGTTTCAGTAGTGCAATCGCTTATTGGTCAGACTGGAATTTCATTTGGAACTCGAGGCTTGATTAAGAGGCTTGCAGAACAATGTTGCCGAGGGTAATTACGCGTAATGTATTTGATGTGTAAATTTAAACTGGAGCTGAAAGTTTCGGGGGTTATTGGGATTATGCGCGCGAAATGATTAGAAGGCTCGTTAACCGAATTAAAATGAATTACTAAAAATTATGAATTTGGCTAGAAAGCTCGTACGATTTAATAGGGTTCATGTGAAAAATGCATTTGGAATACGGCTAAAATGTAGTATTCACATTCTCATCATTTATAAACGATTCTTTTCGACCCGTTCGCTAAAAAGACGAATGTTAATTTTTACCAAATTATAATCATGCACTTTTAAAGCATATAATAAGAGAATATAGTATTCAAAAGAACGTCTGAATTATTGAACCTTTTTTCCACTAAATTTTTACTCGGATATATTATTCAAAGCTTCCAAATTTTAATTTTTTCCCTCGTAAAATATGTAAAATTTTTTGCTTTACAATTAAATTAATCGCCGAGCCATTATTATAATAATGAATTGAAATTTTAGCTTAACTGATTTTAATTCTCAATTTTTCGCATTGTCTAGAAATCGCACAATTGCCGATACGAGCTCTAGAGCTGTCGATGTCGAACCCACATTCTGTAAACTTTTTATCCACCTCGTGTACTAGCTATTCACGTCATTTTAGATGTATCTCGATTCAGTACGCTTCTCGGGTCGACATCATCCTATCAACAGTTCAATCTTTTCTTGCGAGCTTCTTGAAGATCATCTCTCCTTTTTCACTTTTCCCTCATTTTTTTTCACACGAATCGACGATAAGTCGCTAGGGGGCAAGTGTATGCCGGGGATGGACACGCGCTCAAAGAAGTGTTCTTAAAACTTGTGGCCATTTTCGGATGGAGATAAGCGAGTTATGGTAGTTTTCGGATTGTTTTGTGACCTCGTTTACAGCGTGAAAAAAAAACTTTCAAGATTCAAGACGATGAGATACTTTAGCAACTAAACTGCTCAATGTATAACGATAATTTTTTGCGATGTAGTAAAAAGTTATGCATCGCGTCGTTATTCCAGTGAAATTTCGCTAATAAATAATAATGTCAGTAAGTGAAAGATGTAAGTAATATTTAAGGTAGCGGGAGTCGGTGTTATTTTTACGTAATTCGTATTACGAAGCTTATGAATAATTCAGCGACGAAGCTCGCCGTTTATTCGACTTGATATTGTTCTAATACATCATTTGCTAAAGTGTTTATAGTCGTATATATTTGCGACTGGGCGTGCGTTGGCAATAAAACATAATCGTAAAAACGAGTTAAGCGTAGTTAGCTGAGCTGATTACTTGGGCACGCGTTGGATGAAATTAAATTCTTTATTCCGAACGCGCGTTGCTAGATGAATACAACTTATCCAACTTGTAAAATATATACTCTGTAATTTGAGAATCTAACGTACACTGTTTCTTCGTTGGCACGATCGATGTCTCAGTAACCAGTTTTTCCGGAGCAAGCGATATGTATCTATCGGTGTCTCGCTAACAGATGAAATAAATAAGGAAAAAATATTTCCATCTTAAATCTTAAAAAAAAAAGATACATCAATATCGTTTTTATTGCACGAGCCTGTGACGATGAGCAGGATTTCGAAAATCTCAGAATATGATTTTGAAACTTGGTGAAAATCTATTAAAGTGATACGTCGGCAGATAAATTTTATAAAATTCGCAAAACTAGAAGCAGCTGCTGCTGCAGCCGCAACGGTAGCACATCGCCAAAAATATACATGCATCGCCTCCCCCCCCCCGGCCGTTGCAGTGCTCATTTCGTTATCAATTCGCAAGCCAGGCATTTGCAATGCAAAAACGCGACGCAACAGCATCGAGCAAACAATGTTACACGCGAAGCCGGAGCCTCATTCACAGCAGCGCATAAATACATGGGTGGAAGGGGCAGCTCATGCAAAACCGAGCTAGCGCGCCCGCTGAAGATTCACCCACGCGCGAATCCAAACTTTATTCATATGCGCCCAGAGCCGTTCGGCCGCCGACGCACAACAGCGATTGTCGCGGAGCCCTTCCATAGTCACTCCAGAAAATGCCCCTTGGTTTATCCTGGTAGTCTACCACAAATAAGAGCTATGCTTCAAGACTCGTTTCCCATGTACGAACAGTTCAATTCGCGAGGATGGTCTTGATTCCTGCACGAAATTCTCCCATCGATTCGCCGCGTAAATCGAGGCAAGCTCGGCCGGATAAACCGAGCTGCCAATCCCTGCCAAAAGCGCGTATTCCGGGCGACGCGCGAATGGCCTGCGGACAGTGTAGCGGTGGGCCGAGCTATGCCGCGAAACGTGGAAATTCAACCGAGCCTGCGGTTTAAGTTTTTTGTAGCGCGCCCTTTCCACGGGTTCGAGGATAAATGTCGTGTGGAGAGAGAGAGAGGGCTTGGGTAAAACTCGGTGAGATTATACACGACGTGCATTTGGATATTGCATGGGACATGGTTGGCTTAGGAAATTAGATAAATGAATGAAAAAAATACTAATGCGAGCAAAATTTCAAGAAATTACCGTACCTAACTGAATCCCAATAAAAAAGAAACAAACGATACATTCAATAAAATCGTCTCACTCGAAGAAATCCATTTACGCACTGGCCTAATTAAAAAGTCGCTGACAAAACAAGATTTCCAATAGAATAGAAACGCGCGGAACTTTTTCTCAAGCTATCCACTATACTCCAGATAGCAGCCGAGTTACTTTACCTTTTTTTTCTTTTTTATTTAACTCGGTCCCACCTCTATATGCCTTTCCCTCTTTGTCACCGCTCGATACCCTCGGGAATGTTGTGGAGGTGGAGGCGGAGTCCCGATAAAAAGAATACGATATGTCCGAGTGGCTTCGGTATTGTATTACCGTAATTAACCGACTGTCTTTTTACAGGCGCAACACGAGCACTTCGGGGACACAGGGGGGCAGGAGGTTGGGAAGAGGAGGGAAGTTAGCTCATCGGTACGCGAGCTCGGCCGCGTGTATGCAAAGTTCACCGCTGTGCTAGCCAGCCAGTGGCCTTTTGTGTGATTAGCCTCGGCTTCGGAGTTGCACTATCCCCCTCCCCCGCTAACGATCTGTTTTTTCTTGCTTTAAAGACGCGCTATTCTGGGTTAATGCAGGAGCATCCTCTTTTCTCTCTCCCCCCCCCCCTTCCCCAGCTCTTGCACACTCTCTCGCTCGCTGCATGCCACACAGAGCCCAACAATCACGGCCGCCGGCTTTCGAATGCTCGTTTTTGGCTACGTTGCTCTTGGGTCATTATGGTTATTGATTTCGGCTCGTGCTACTTCTCAATCCTCGTGGAAATTGTAATCGTGGGCCACACACATCCACACAAGTAACGTATCGCATAATAAAGCCTGCGGAGCAGAGCAAACATTTGAATTACAATTTAATCATAAATACGCATTAGTTAATTACAACATCGCCAACGGCTATTGCTCGAAAGTGCATTATAAAATTAAACGCGACTAGCGTAGATAGAAAAAAAGCCCGAGGAACAGCAATGTATACCAAATCCCATTCGGTGTAGCAGCTGCCGCAGGAAAAAAAAAGAGATATATAGAGCGAAGGGCGGCGGTGGTAGGAGAGGACTAGACACGTATCACAGCGGGTGGGTGTGCGAGAGAGCGAGAGCAATGGGTAAAAAAGAGAGTGATTTTACGCTATCGGGGAAAAAAGCGAGCGAAGCGAGAGGCAATTAAATCTATTTGTCTCGGTTCGTCGAATCGACACTGACCGAGCCACGCACGCGTGCACCACACTCTAGCCTACAGTACACTCTCTCACTCTCTCAACCACTACTTATACATCGCTGTCGCGTTCGACAATCGTAGTTTATTATTCCCCTCTTGCGCGGCCGAGCGCGCCCGAGCCCTCTAAATCATCGAGCTGCGCGCGATCGGAAAATTGGCCCCGGACGACCTCCCTTGTACCGTTTATCACTAGCTCGGGCGCCAGGTCAGCCGCGATGCAAAAACGTTTTATTAATAACCGATACATCTCATCTAAATGCACTGGGCCCCTCCTCGCTCGCCGCCCCCGGGCTTTTCACTTCATTATACAGCAATATGCGTCGGATTAATTGATTATTGCGTCACTTGCGCTCTTTCTCTCTCTCGCTCTCGGCGTGCGAGGCCACCGCAGCGTTATTGCCCCCCCCCAATCATGTTGCGCGTCAAAAATCGCCGAATTACTAACGCTAAGCGGCTCCCCTGGCTCTCTTCCACCGGCTTGATGCATTATTCATACGCGGAAAATTCGATTTGCGCTACGATGAGTTGGACGCTTTAATAGAAAGTGCAATGATATATTCTAGGAGAATGTACGGGTTAGAGGACACGGCAACAACAAAAAAAATGGGATTTTTGGAGGGAGAAAGGTGTTAGAGCGGAGAGGATGGTAGCAGTGGGATTGCAATTTGACTTTGTTACGTGGGTTTGTACAGGTTGAGAGGGCGAATTGCGTGTACGTAAGGCGACTTGGAATTCCTACGAATTTAATTTTAATAAACAACCGCAATTCTCGTCAAATCTTCAAGCTTGTCTCTTATTTAATATTGAATAATTGAAGTACGCGAGGGACAAAACGAGGTTATTTAACCGGTCCACCCGGTATTTTGGAAAACGCGATTCCGCCAGCGGGAAATGCCTAGTTTGCCTCCATATGCGAATCTCCTCGTAACTCTTAGACGCCAACGGAATCACGCGGGATAAGAGAAATAAATTTTCATCGACTGTACTTTCCGGCCCGGGTACAAAGCGTAAATCTTCCCTGGAGAAGACGAATTTCCGCGCTGCTGGAAAAATTTATAATCCTCATCGGAATCAAATCACGCCAGACGGCAAAAAGTTTGAAGCGATTGCACGAATTCCCTCCGACAACTTATTTACACGCGCGCCCGAAAAACCTGCGTTCAAGCTCGCCGAATCTCGCATTCCCTTTGACCTTTTAGCCCCGCGGATTTTCGAAGAAAATGCAAAATTCATTAGTCGCCGCGTACAAAGGAGCTTCAATTTATTTCCCTCTCTCTTTCTCGGCGCAAAACCGCTAATGAAGACAATACGTTCTCTACGCGGACACATTGTCGCGAGCGCGCATAAAGAGGCATTTGCCAAGCGTAGCGCCCGCCTGTCGGCGCAATTCGAAACATCATTAACCGAGCGCGTGAATAAATCCACGAAAGGATATAACAACGCGGCGAGGCCGCGAAAGCGGCCATCTGAATTTTTAATTCCAGCAGATATATATACGCGTTCGTCGACTCTCTCCCGGAAATATTCGTCGGGCTTGCATGTGGGCTGTAAAGAGGAGAGAATAAACGAGAGATTATTTTTTTCTCTTTTCGTTTTCCTTTTTTTTCGGCCTCGTTTTCGCCCGCCGCTCCCGCTGGTCAAACAAATTTTATTAGCCCGTAAGCAGTTTAGGTCGCGCGGGTGCACCGCTGCTGCTTCTGCTACTGTGAAATTGCCTGTTTTATGTATGAAATTTATTTTCGAGGGTTTAAGTCAGTTTTTTCGAGATGCTTTAACCTTGCTTGCTCTATGCCTAGGCGGCTTTTAATATTTTATTAAACTGTCTAAAATATTCCCCTTTGGCTTATTCAACGCCGAGAGAACAATTTTGTTTTGTTTCTTTCAAAAATTAGATTACTCGTTTAGGAATAAAATCGCAACAATAGAACGAGTCGCTCGAAATCGACAGGCGGATGTTTTAAGCGCAGTATAGCTCGACGACGCGAATCGCTTGGGAAAGGCGGAAATAAAGAGGGGAAAACGGTTTAGCGTTTCATTACCGATTTACCGAAACATCGATGTGTCTAAGTCGATTTAACTTTGTAAGTTAAACGAATCCCGAAGTTTTCGATTTTCTAACTTAAATACCGAAGTTGGAATACAATTACCCGAGCCGTCAGAAGTTTTACTTCTCTCCTCTCGGTCTCTTATTTAACATGTAAGATTATCGCTCACTTATTTATATCTGTACAGTCGTATACGCGATTAACGGGAAAGTTAATTTTACAACGAACGATCTGCTTTAGTTTCAAAGAGAGAGAAAAAAAGAGAGGGACGGTTAAAAAGCCGTATTATCATTACAGCGTTATAAAAATTAAAGCACTCCGGCAAATGGAGGGTCTGTAGCGTATATTCTTAAAGTAAATGCCTTGTAAGCGAGGTAGAAATGGTAAAATCTAGGGTTTATCTCGCTAGCCCCCTCACTCTCTCTCGTTTCCTCGCAAAAAGCTAAAGCGCTTCTTCATGAAATTTTCAAGAGTAAAACGTAGCTTACATTTTGCCCGGCCCGGTAATAACTTCTATTCTTTAAATATAACTCGAATGTATATAAGTGCGTGTGAAAAAAAGAGAGAGAGCAATGGATCAGTTTTAGCTTTTAAGAAACAATTTGGACATCATTCGGTTCTGCGTGCGAAAAACCTATAAAACTCATTAGGGCGAAAGGAGGGAAAAGTTTTTCACCGTATTTTCCTACTGAAAAGATCCATCCCAGTCGTCGGTAAAAGAATTTAAGTGTGCCGTCGTCGTATACATCCGCTCTCTTTCTGCACTCATGTTTTACTGCCATTATCGTCGGTTTTAAGAGTTTTTGCATTACTCTAAATCGCGGCTGAGAGACTGTAATACACTAAACACAATAGTATACGCGCTCGCAATTTTCAAAAAGGCCATTATCGCATTTTCCTTTTAAATAAGACACTCTGGAGTCTATTATAATGTAGTAAACGAAATTCATTTGATATAATAAAGAAATTACGGTTTCCAATAAATACAATCGCTCGAACTTCCCATTCAACTCTTTTCTCATGCCCCTCGGCATTGAAAATAACGACAACCGGTAGAGGGGTATATCTTCTTTTCGGAACTCATTAAAAGTTCGGAAACACAGTTAAGGCTGCATAATTAACGGGTTTTAACCTAATAGTAAGCAAGCAAAAAGCGCGAATTAAAAGACGCCGTAGAATGTTAGAGTATAAGAACACAGGCAACACAACGTAAGAGGGGAAGAGAAAAAAATATCGCTACGTACTGTTTCATCAGAGTCTCTCTCGCTAATTTCCACGATGTACCGGCCAATTAATTATGGCCGGGTTGCGTAGTGAGAAGTAGCTCGGAAAATCACCCGGCAACAGGCTATGTGAGAATAAGCGGCCGGGGAGAGGCCGGGGCGAAAAGTTGAGGAGAGGGAGAAGCCCTAGGCTGGGCTTTTAATTGAAACTTTACAATGGTACTTCTGGCCCCCAAGGGCGTTCGAGTAATGTACAAAGCGATTTGCACGTGCGCTTTTGTTTTAAATTTTCAACGCTTTATCCTCGCTTATATATAATTAAAGTTATTCTCGTTGCTGTATTTTTATTTTTTAAACTTTACCGAACATATTTTTTTTTTTTTTTTTAATAAAAACGCGAGATTTCTGTTGAGCCCTGGGCGAATGTTCGTGCGGGGCTCGTGCGAGCTATTGTTTACACGGAAGATTTATTTACCAGAGCACAGCCGCGCGTCCCGGCTTAGCTGGCTAAAATTACTTATTACGCCGTGGAAAACTGATACACCCCGGGCATTCATTATCTCAAAACGATTGTCAAAGTTGAATTATTAAAAACCAAGCTTGCTCGCAAAATAGAAAATTCTCAACGATCTTTCCTCGCTCCTTCGCTTAACACCCAGCGGTCATACAGCGCCGAACCAATCGTCGCATCAAAGTCCACGCGCAGCGCAGGAGCGTAATAAAAAAGAGAAGAAAAAACGACATAAAGGTAAATCTGAAAGAGCATCCATCCAAGTCTGTCGAAGGTGCGCGCGGAGCAATTTCAGAGAAAACTCTCTCTCCAGGCAATCTCCGTCAACTAGCAGGCGCAATAAAAGCAACCCCTGCCCCCCCCCCCTCAGCGGGTGTCCCTTCTTGCACACGCGCCAGTAGCCCTGGGTATGCTCTCTATGCACACAGCCATAGACACACTCTCGGGGCGTATATATCATTCGAGAGACTTTCGATGCTCGCGCGAGCAGAAACGGGCGGAAAATCCGTGCTGCTGCCGCGCGCTTCGGCTCGCATTTGGCACGCGCGACGGAGCTTTCCGTGCCGCCGGCTTCGCTCACCAAACGCCCATAGATAGGGCTCTCTATGTATGTGCGATAATGCGGCAGACACGAGAGAGAGAGAGCAAACGTCGTTATACACTCAGTTCGCGTGTGATGCGCTGACTGGCTATACCATGCGGCTCTTCAGAAAGCCTGTTTATTACACTTGTTATACGCGGGAGCAGACGCGATTTTACCCCCAGCTGCTTATGCGCGATACGAAGCGCAAAGTAGGCTTATACGCGGTGGGAGAAGGAGTAGGCGCAGGCTGAGTTTCAACGCTTTACGACGTTCCGTTGGAAGATGCGCTTCAGCGTTATTATTCCGATTATTTTCTTTCTCTTTTTTTTTCTCGCGGCGCGCGAAGAGCGCTTCTGGCTTTTATCGTTGTCTCTTTAAAACGCGTTTAACGACAGCTCGCGCTTTTATTATCTACTCGGGCAGTTGATGGATTTACGAGTAATTACCGGCATTGTACGCGCAAAGAGCAGGCGCAGTGTTTTATATAATGCAAGCGCTCGAAAGGCAAACTGTATACGACATTCTAAATACCCCGAAGGACTCGATAATTTCTCGCATAAGTAAATACGCGCGCCGTGTTGCACACCGAGAAAATCCGAGCAGTCGCGTCAGCTTGTCAAAATAGACTGGAATATCTTCTAGGCAATACGACGCAAGAGAAAGAGCAGGTGCTGGGAGCAATTGAGAAAGAGACTCTCCCGGCGTGGACGAGTTAAATTTCCAGCGGGCCATCTTTCTGGAGCGCAGGCGCGGGAGGAGCCGCTAGGTGGTTATTAAAGGAGGTCACGAGGCTGCACCTGCGCTCAAGCTCTCTCTCTCTCCCTCGGTGCGGTGTAGTAGCAACGTAAACGCGCTGGCGACGCGATTACCTCGGCCTGCGAGTCTAGCGCCTGCCGCGTAAATTTGCCCTCCCGGCCGCCCGGACGGTTTTAATTAGGTCTGACGCTCGTAATGACACGCCTAACCCCCCGGCCAGCCGACCACCCTCGGACTCTTCCCCGTCTTTCTCTCTTTCTCGTAGGCTCGCGGCCTTGTTTATTGCGGCTCGGAGAAAATTGAGCGGTTAGCTTTTTGGAGACCTAACCTTTGCTGGTCCAATGGATCGAACGTATATTTTTTTTTATAGGGGCACTAGTTGACTGGGCGAGCGTTTTAAAGGGATTTCAGGGAGATTCATTTTATTCGGTTTTATAGGGGGGAGTGCTCGAATCATTAAGAGGCGCGAAAATTTTCGAAAACTTTCCTTATTCGAATTTTAAATGTGGCCAAAGTTTGGTTTTCTGGATGTAGGAGGGCGGAGGAGCGAACGCAGCGATGAGAATTTTAAATTCCCTCTCCTGCTTCTCACCTAATTACAGGCCACTTTTTGCATAACTTGCTCAACCTTATTTAATCAGTTAATTTCAAAGGATGGGGGCAAAAACAAAACCTCTCGAGTTTTAAGAAAAAGAAGAAAAAAGTATAGCAAATGATTACGTCGAGATCAATTGAATCGTTTTCAATAATGACGTCAAGCTTATCGAAACTTCGCTTGTGTATAAAGAAGAAGAAAATAAACGGCTTTGCTCGGCAAAACGAAAGCGAATAAGCTTTATCGCAGTACGCTTGAGCCTCGCTCGTCTCTCGATATTTCAGGCAAGACAGAGAGCTCTGGCGTTGATCATAAAACTGTATATAGGAGAGCCCGAGCGCGTCAATGAGCTTGCAAAAGTCAAGTCTGGTAAAAATGAAGAAACAAGCATAGTCCCCGAGGGCCGCTGGTCTCTGATAAGAAAGCCGTTCATCCCTGAGCGTCGTGTCTCTCCTCCGCGGAGAGCCGTTTCCCTGCGGCCTGCACATAAGCCTCCGCGTCAGGCTGTGATACAGCCGAAGAGCAGGACAGAGAGAGAGAGAGAGAGAGGCAGAGTGACTTTAAGGTGATATCCCGAGCACGACGTGTCTCGAATGTCAGCTGGGCGCTTAGTTTTTACTACTTGCCTACGAACGGGCTTCTTTTCATAAAGGCTCGTAAAGCCGCTGACGACGCGTTAGTCCGCACTTTAGCCCCCAGCCACCCTCCTCTCTCTCTCTCTCACTCTCTCCCTGGCTTATTATGCAGGCTCTCTCAATAGTGGAATTCGAAGCTACTCTAGGTGGATTTTACGATCACCGCAACACGGGAGAGAAAAAGAGAGAGGGTGGGAGGCGAGGAAAGAAGTCGGTGGGAAATGAATAAATTTTTCACGACTAGCTTCGTTTTCTCCTTTTACTCGCGACGCCTTTACCCTCCCCATATATACACACCGAGGCAAGAAGAGTTCAGTGCGTGATCGAGCGAGCGTTGACGCTGTTTATGTGGAGAGAACTCGAATGAGAAATGGACTTTTGACTGTTACATTGGGAAAAGAGGTCTGGAGGGGGAGGAGGGCCACGAGTTCGCCTAGGGAGGAAACGATTTGATTTATGTATTTATTTTAAAGAGCGAATTCAAATTCGATTTGCATTATTCATTCTTCAGGAGGGAGGGAGAGAAACAGATGCGGCGCGTAGCTAGTACATTTCGAAATTGTATACCGGCGCTCGGGGAAGAAAGAGCTTTTCCCGGGAGCGTCTTGAGCTTGTTATCGATTGGAATCAAACGGTTTAATTATATCTACTTCTTCTTTCCAACGCCCCTGTTCCTCCTCCGATTCCTCCCCCGACGAATTGCGTAATCATTAGACTCTTTTACACGATTTCGTTGTGGCACCAGCGACGCTGGCAAGAAGATTGATTATCAGAGATGACGCGGTGACCGCCGCCGCCGCGAACGGAATATCAATTTCACATAATAACGCGACGCATCTATAATTCATAATGCATTGATAATCATTGCGTAAATTGCATTCGAATAGAGAGAGCGCGCGCGCAATCAACGGAGCATAAAGACGCGCGCGAAACAATTATTGCTTTATTAAAAATTAATTAAACATTCGTACAAGTCGGCGAAATGATATTCAAACGCTCGCCGGCCGATCGATTTTGTAATGTAGATTTTTTGAAAAATTCGCAGTACTCGCAACGAGATATTTTATTAATTAACGATTCTAAAATCAATTTGAAAAGCTTTTCGCGCGGCATAATGCACATGACGTTCGAAAAGGATTTGATGTAAAGTCGTTATGGTTAATTAAAAATACTATACAAACGTTCATAATTAATTAAAATTATTAAATCTTTGAAATCGTTTTATTTCCAAGGCTGCATAAAATGTCAATTACGCGACTTATTTACATTGCAAAATCGGAGCATAAAGTTTTGAATATTTTTATAAAGTCAAACTATTTAACAAAGTCTTCTTCTACCCCTTTTGCAAAGGTCACTATTTCCAATAACCCACGTAAACTGCGGAACATTTACAATTTCAAGTTCCACGTGTGATCGACAGAAAGAGCAAGCATCGGTGGATAGGACGTAGCAATTACAGTCGAATAGCCAACGAGTCGGCTAATACGAATTTTCAAGTGCGTAACCTGGCTGCTGTCGGCGTGCGAGAAACGCGCGCTGCATAATAGCCCCGGCGCACTGTCCCTACAGTCAAGAGCCTCAATCAGCTAAACCCATCAATGCTCGATCGCTGCTGCTGCCTACACGTCTATCGGCATTTATTTATCAGCCGCGTGGCTGCAAATCGTTCGGTTTAAAGCAACAAGTTACAAGTTTATAGTTGGCGTATACATAATTCGCGGATTTCTGTAATCGACAATTCGTTAATTTTTAAAACGCATTTCTACTCCAACAAAACGAATTGAAAAGGTATTATAAATTTCTAGCGAAACAGTAGCTATCCCCGGGAGGGATAGAACCTAATTCTTGCGCAACGCTCGGAAACAAAGGCCGCCAGGCCAACAGAATAGAGGCGCGCGCGGAGTGCATGCGCGCGCTATAACAACCGTCATTGAAACGCGAGGAAAAGGAGGAGCTAAAGAGACAATCGCGCGGCTACGCGTAGGAGGTAAGCGCGCAATAGAAACAGCCGGCCGGCTGCTATGCTCGCGGTGTATAGAGGCTATAGTCCGTCGTCGAGGCACCCCTCTTCCGACAATCAGTTTCTCGTTCTATCGTCCGCTCTCGCGTCATCCGAATTAGCTCTTTAAACGTCGCTTGTATGCGCGACTTTTCCGTAATATACGGAAGCGCTTGTTCGTTTTCAGGCTCGCTTTAATTGGATTATCCGAGTGCCAAACGCCGATTGAATGTGTATTAAGAGATATCGAAAGAGAGGGTGCTGCTGCCAAATTTATATACAGCAGATATTTAAATTCGCGGATATTATTGGAGCTCGGCCTGTGAATAGGCCCTCTTGGCCCTTTCTGTGGGCAAATTATGTATATAGCTGCTTCGCGCTTTATATACAGATATGGATTGGCTGCGAGAAAGTTATATGGAGATTCACGCCCATTGGAATCCGTTGTTTATCGTGAGAACGATTTTGTTTTTCTAAAATAGTCGCCCTAACGTGTACATTAATGTATACACATGTAATTCGCAATGTTCATATTCTTATTGTTTCAGAAAGTACCTTCAAGAATGATCGTGGCACATCGGACAAACTCGTCCGGTTTCCCGATACAGCTCAAAAGAGACTCGGAGCAGGAAAGTTCACCTAGGACGGCGTCAGGTGGGTCGTACCTCGTAAAGACATCATAGCAAGAGGTTAAGAGCTATTGGAAGACGAGGCATCGAGCAGAGCCTTGCGCAGCTGTGGCTGAGACGACGCGTCAAAATCGACGCGACGTAGCTAGAGCCATTTACGGCTCTGCAAGCTTTTCCTCGGGAGGAGGGGTTCGCGAGGAATGCGGACGCCGCGGGCATAGACGTGAATCGATGAGAGCCAGCGCTTCCGGCTCGCTCTCTCTCTCTCTCTCTCTCTCTCTCTCTTGTCTATTAAACATTCACGAGCGGCCGAGGTGCGCGATATACTCTTCGCACGAGGTAGGCTCGTGATGTGCTTAATAACAAGGTGGTATACCTAAGCAGCTGGCCGTAGGATCTTGTGAGGTTTTCCCGCTGGCGGGGGGGGGAGGGGGAGTTGTAAATGCATGCACACTGCCGTGCTAGCGAAATTTTTCAGGAGAGCACTGGGTGTTTTTGGATCGATTAGGCCTAATATCGCGGCGGTCGATGCAGACACAAGGTTGGATTATAACTGACAAGTTAACCACGAGCTCCGGATGAAAGTTTAAAGGGACTCTCGTGTCCGCGTCAATGTTTCAGGCCATTCCGGCGCTTCTCGGCCGTAGGGCTTAGCCGCGCGCGAGAAAACATTTCGCGCTCCAGCGTACCACACGACCTAGTCGGTCATAAAAAACTTACGCTCATCACCTTTCATAATTGAGCGAGTGCAGGCGGGGAGAGGGAGACCGAGGAAGAGCGAACGAGTCTCCCAAAGCTCTACAGGCCAGCACATCCACCGAGTATATATATAAATCGCGCATAACCCACGGGACGACGAAAAGGAAAGAAAAAATGCCGTGTGTGTGTGGACGCAGCAACAATCGTCGGCTATCTGCATACTTTACAGGTTTCACTTTTCTCAGGAGCAATGGGCGGGCCTCCCACCATTCCCCAATGGCTCTCCCCGGGTCTCTCTACGCGCACGCAGCGAATCGCGGATTCTCCAGCTGCATTTTTCATGCGTATACCTGCGGTACGTCGGCTGTGCCTCTATATACGAGAGGCTTAACTCGCTTAAGCCGCGACAAAGCCCACCGCGCGCGCGCCCAGAGAGAGCCCGCGTTTTATTTGCCACCGGGTCGATGCGGCCCTGTCCTCCAACTCTTATAATAGTTAGCAGTAGGCGCGCGACTAGCAATCCCAAGCGCCTCACTCTCTTTTATGTATATACCGGGAAAATGTGGGGGTTTTCGTCTCTTATTAGCCGCTCGCTAAATATTCGTAATCGATCTGTTTCCCCGTGAGGGCAGTGGTGTCTTGTACCAATCACTCCGAGCTTGCAGGAAAGCTCGAAATTATTTTGCGCATCTACCAGTATAGCGTAACAATTTTCAAAAGACCACCGCTGTAAACCGAGCATTTGCTCGCGCAATTGACTCGATATACCTACCAACCGGCACAACCTGCGGTCGCGCTCGTACGGAGCGGAAGGAAGCAGCCCGAGGTTTTCCATCGTACAACCTGGATTTTGCACTGGTAACAAAGCACCCAACTTTGTTATTGACCCTATACCCAGAGGTAAATTGCTCTTTTCTCGGGCTTTTTCACCTCCGCAACTCTACCCTATAGAGCTTGACTCGGGAGGTGGGGAGCTACGTAGTTCGCCGGCTCGACATAAACTCGTTAATCCGCAACGGTAGCGTACGTCTGAATGAAACGGGGGCAGATGGGCGCCGGAAAAAAAATTTACTTCCCCCACCCCCCTTACCTTGTATTTTTCTATTTCTCTCTGCATGCACTGGGTATATGAGGGGGTGTCGAGCGAGAGGCTCGCGCGCTTCAATGTTGATTTTATCGCCTGACCACTCGTCTTTTTTCGCTCTTTTGTACGAGCGATAAGTACATTAGCCAATCGAATCGCGCTATATCCTGATTTTTCACTTGTCCTCGACTAATAGATGAGCTTCACATATCATTCGGCGAGTCTCGCTTAATTTTGCTTATTCTTTTCCCCACTTTTTTTTTGTAATGAAAAGGGAAAATAAATAAATAAAAACAAAACTCAAATTGAGTATTCTCTTTTGCTCTCGACCGCCCGAGCAAGGCTAATCTATCGTAGCAGTCGACATTTTCGCTGCGGACTCGTTATTCCCAACGAAATAAGCTAATTATTTGCAGAACTACGATCATCAGGCGCAAATAAATTAAACAAAATAACCATCATTCACATTACCCTCCCCCCTCTCTTCCAGCCACCTAGAAAGCCTAACTAATTACGAACTTTATCAACTATAACCCAGCGTATATGGCACAGCGGTGCCCGTAAAGCCTGCCACACAAAGCTCGGGGAAATTCATTAAAAAATCAAGAAACCAACAAAGCCAAAGCGTAATACCACACAAGCTTTCGACTCGCTTACTCTCTCTCTCCCTTCCACTCTCACTTTGTCTTAGACACAGGCCAAACCAGCACACAGGGCTTGGAGCCGTAAAATTAGCCCAACCGCTAAACAGCCAACGCGATAATTCTGCAGGCGTAAAAAATCATGAAACCCGCGTGTTAAGCTCCGTAGCAATGACTCTCTTTTTTTCTCTCTCTCTCATGCAGTCCCTAATTACGTTAAAAGCTGCAGCAGGCCAGAGGCACTCTTGTTCCGCCAACTCTTTTCGCAAGTGCCTCAACATAGAGAAAGAAGGGGACGGGGAGAAGGGACGAAACTTAAATTCACATGGCCCAGGCCGTTCATTAACGTGTCGCGCGCACACGGGCCATTGGTCGCGTGTTACGAGCCGAGAGCACCCACGCACACGCACTCACACGAACGCGCGGGCACGAGGCCGTTACTGTAATTTAATATACTAGCTATAGCGCCCTGGCGCCTGCGTCGATAGCCTATCCCTACAACCTCCCGTCCTCCTCTCCTCCTCGGCGACTCTATACGGATCGTAGGCTGCGGGTAACTCGAGTCTGCGCTCGCGACACGGCGAAATCGCAAGTGTTGGCATTCGATTTCGCAGACCTCACGACGTCGCTGCCTGCGAATGGTTATCTTCAACTGCTAAACTGTCGACCCTCTGGGTATTGGTAATAATAACCGATGTATATAAGTATTGGCATGGGAAGGAGTTCCTTTTTTTGTTGTAGCTAATGGTAATCTATTATAATTGTAATAGTTTAAACACAGCTTTTCTTTAAAATTGTAAGAATTGAAAATTAGTTTTAAATATTAACAATCCGTACGGGCACGCTTAATCAATGATAGTGTCGCGCTATCCAAGTGCGCGGTAGTGTTACGGATATCGCATGTATGTCATCTATACCTAGCATAATGTATATTCTCTTAGGCCTATATTTAAACATATCGGCGTGTCAAATAATAGAATAGTACAGATTAAAGATTTTTTTCGATAAAAATCAATGCAGTCAATCGTAATAGAATCTGTAATGAAAATCTAATAAATTTTAACCGGTTGTTGTCCTATAATTATTCCCCTGAAATAAATAACCACTGACGTAATCAGTTGCAACAAGTTGTAATTCATCGATTTCAACAGCTGACTAGAAGTCACTTGGTATAGAGTAAAGATAGCCTCTTAGATACGGCTCGTAATTATTTCGGAAATTTGAAATATCGACAGAGCTGTCGATAATTTTTGTAATAAACATTCATTAAAAACTGAAAGCTGTGTAATAAACAAGTTGCTCTACAACGAAATGCCTGGTATTATCAACTTTAAATTAATTGTTGCTAAATTGTTAAATATATCTTAATGAAGCGATCGTTTCGACAAATTACAGCCTACCCAAGAGCGAAGTTAAGCGTAATTATTATGGTTTTATCTTAAACGCGTCGCGTATTATAAATCAATCATAATTTGCGACTCAAAAGTATCATGACCTTATCTGAAATTAGCTAATTATTCAAATTAATCCGAGAGCGCGCGAGTTTAGTACGAGCAAAAAAAAAGTACCAATAGGCCTCCGCAAGCAACGCCAGTGCATGAAGTATGCAGCCGTTGAAATTTATTGACTCGTTACAGTTTACCCCACCCCGTCTCTCTCTTTGTTTTCGCGATGCCTGTAAATAATAGATTTTTTCCATGCTCATGAAAACGTATGCAAGGGAGAGAGAGAACATTGCATGTCAGAGCGTATTAGCAATAAAATCTTTTACGAGTTTCACCACTGAACCCCGACCCGCTAAAAAGCTTACGTATGTAAGTGACGAGGGCGACAACGCGACACGCACACATGTGTTTTTCCTTAAGAGCTATTTTCAATATTGATTCGCCGGCTTGATGATTAATAGATTTATCGACTATTTTCGCGCTTTCGTGAAGCAGCCAATCGACGTGGATCTTTATTTTTATGACTATCTTGCGATTGCTTTTAATAGTTGACCACCGAGATTGCTTTAAGTGCAAAAGTACCAACGATTCGTTAGAAATTGTTAAGGGAAAATATACAGCGGTGTTTTATTTGAGTTTGATTATATTAATCTGCGAAATTTCAGAAGAATTTTCTTAAATTTTTTTTTTAAAAATACGATATGTACATTTTTGATAACGTACAAAACGTGACCTTTGCTTGGTTTCGCGAGAATCTTATCGGTTGGAGCTTTTTTTAACAACGTACGTTAAACTGCAATTAGGTTCGAGCGTAAATTTATAAAAAAATGTAAATTTTTGCGTTACGAAATGTAAAATTTACTTTTGATTATTGCACGATAAAACGTATCGAGATTGAAACGACAAATTCCAAAGAGAATATTTTCCGAAAAACATACGTCGGTTCGGAGAATAAAAGGAAATTCGGGCAAGATAACAGGGCTTGGTGCAATGTCACAACTTTCATAATTACGCAAATATTCACTTGGAAGTACGAAAGAGAGAGAGAGAGAGAGAGAAAGAAAAAAAAGGCAGAAGAAGAAGTTTGGTATTCGAAGTAAAGTAGGTTAATCGAAGCAAATGAATTTAATTATCTGTCATTTAGCCCGGGAGCTAATTGTTCCAGATTAACAAAAAGTTGGAGCATTATATGTTGAACTTTTATGCGCGGCTATACTCGAATGTGGTCGCGTGCCGAGAGCTTCCTATTTAAAAACCTGAGCCCTTGACGGGGTACAAGACGGTTTCTTCACCGCCGCCAAACATCGCGCAAAATCAGTATAGTTCGGCGTCTCTCCAGCTAAAGCCACTTCAGCTCCATTATCTTCGATGACTGTACTTTTGCTGTACGCGACGCTGCTCGCCCGCCGCGGATGAGGAAGGAACGAGGCCCTACCCCCACCGAGAGACAGATTGAAGCGTAGTTTCGAAACTCTCAAGCCTCTCTTGCCTCGCCCCCCCCCTCCCTCCAGCAGCGCTTCTCGACTAATCATCCAATTACTTACTACTTTTAACTGAATTCTCGGCCCGTCGTCATCGTCGCTGCGCCGGCGTTGTCGTTGCTGCTCGAGCGACGAACGAAGAGCAAGGGCGCGGTCGGACGAGAGAGGAGATTCTCCAAAGACAAAAGTTCGGGTCAACAACGCAAGCTATTCCCACACTCACTCTCGCTTGCTTACGAGCTCTCCCCCTCCCTCTCGCTCTCTCCTGTTCTCTTTTTTCTCTCGCTCTCTCTATCTCTATCTCTTTCTCTCGTTTTCTCGCGTCTCTTAAGAGGGTCGAACAAGCCGAGGAAAAACGTCGAGCAGGCTAGTAGTGTGGCCAAGTTCAGCGAGCGAGCGTTTTATATGCTGCCCGACGACGACCTACGTTTTTCGCTACTTGTACACTTGTTATCTTCAAGCATTAAGAAAATTTGCTCAACAGCAAAAATTTCCTTGTTTGCGGCTGTGCATGTGTGTTGTACGATGACGAGAAATTGGAAAAAGTGTGAAAATTCTGGGTTAAAATTAGCTGATATTGCTGCTGCGAGAAAACTTTTCTTGCGAGTCAATTTGAAACTTGTGCGGAAAATAAGTGTTTCGCAATAACGATAGCGGTTTCTATTTAACGATAACTATTTCAGAATGTTTTTCAAAAATCTGTATGATCCAATTGGCGTTATTTACTCGCTAATATACGCAGTTAATTTCGTTAGAAATTGAAATAAAAGCAAACAACAATTCCCAAATTGCAAAGCAAACACACGCACACAGTTAAAAGCAGAAAACGGCTCGGCAATACTCAAGTCGCAAAGGTATTCTCAATTAAATCGTTAACGAAAACTTTCCGGGAAATATTAACTAAATCAAGTGTACAAAAGCTCAACGAACTTTCCCTTAACCTTCAATTAAACCTAAACTTTGCTCATAAACTTATCTCTCGCTCCCTATGTAGGACGCTGCCGAAAAATAATCATGCGCTTCCGGAAATCAGCCGCGATATCAATATAATGTTCGAAGATTACAAGGAGTACGCGCGTGAATCCCAGGTCGCGGGCAAAAAAACAATATATCAGATAACCCTAGCCTCGTATAGACGTAGCCTCCGGTATATAACACCGAGGCTTAGCAAAGTCCGCAGACGGGTGGTAATGGTGGCGTGGAGAGGGAGGGGGGGGGGTCGAAATAAAAGGAGCCACCCTCGATCGTCCGCAACGTTTATTCCACTTACCCCGGGGCCTGCGCGCGAACTGAAAAGAAAATAAGAGCCAGGCGTGGCAGATCGCCCGCTGGTAGAGAGGGGCTGTGGAGGAGAAGTTAAGCTCGAGCCGAGGAGTAAGAAGAGGGGAGGCAGAAGAAGAAGAAGAAGCGTAAAGAAGTCGGACAGGGCAGGCGGAGCGCTCGGGGTCCTGGGGGAGCTGTTAAGGGGCGGAACACAGCCCCCCCCTCCCACCCTCAGCTCGGCCGATCCTCGAGGCTATCGCTTATGTAAATTCAATACCGATGCGCGCCGCTATTGCTGCAGCGGAGAGCTTCGTCCGGAATCTCGAAGCAACGTCCGAGTACGTCGGAGCGATATAGGCAAAGGAGGGGGAGGGAGACTTTGTCGTCGCCGCACGAACCGCGCTAGACACGCTCGAGGTTGTTTGCGTTGTTACTCCGCAGCCGGAGACACACGTAGGTCGAAGGGGGAGGGGGTTTAGGCTACCGCGGCCGATAAGATTACGCTAACGATTTCGCAATTTAAGGCTGAAGGGAAAGGCGCTTGGAATTTGAATTCGTCGCGGCTCTTCTTATCTCTTCTTTTCTCCTGTGTGCACAGGAGAGAGGCTGTGGGAATTAGAGGGAAATAAGAGATAAGCTGCGGGCTGGGCTAGATCGTTCGGGAAGATTAGCGAGCTTCGATATTCGGATGAATGCGAATGTGTCTATTTGGAGGACGAAGAAGAGATGATCGATTCGTCGTGCTATTTGCTCCGATTATAAACGGAAGAGGAAGATATTTTTTGAACCCTGTTGTGTTTTTACTAACGCTAATAAACGCTGAACGGAAAAATCGAGGGAAAAGATTAAACGGGGGGATAACGAAATAAACCTATACGCGTAAGTCTATTCCCTTGCTAGATCGTCTATATTATTGCAACTCTTATACTTCCAAAGAGAGCGTTTGACCTATTTCTCCTCGAAAGCTCTTCCCCTAAAACCATCTCTTCCATACTAAAACTGACCCAATAACTTCCGCCTTTTCAGAAGAACAACCAGCCTGTACACTCGATAACAATCGTCAATCAACGATCATCATCTGAAAAAGTTCTGCGACATAGGCCCCACCCACAGGTAGTCCGAGAAAGTGCGAGATCGGTCAGCAAGAGCATCGCGTCCGTGGAACGTGTGTTCTTCAGCCGCGCGCCGACTTGTCCAGCAGCATCACAGCCCGGGGAGGTATAATTAAACGCCTCCGGCAGAGACGTGTCTCTGACGCGGACGACTATGAGAGATGCACACGTGTGCATCCGCGCGCGCGCTCTCCCTCTTTCTCGCTCGACGTCATTATGCCAGGGCATTATTATCCGCGAGCTACCGCAGCCCCGGATCCCCGGGTGCGCTATAACGTGCGGTAGAGACTCCAGCGAGAGAGAAACTCTGGGCTGTATACTTCTAGTGCACGCAGGAATGTCGGACGCGGAGCAGGAAGCATACTCGCTCGGAGATGTACGTACACTGGACGGACGGTTTTACTAGCTTCAGGGAAATCCCCTTGTAATTGACTGAAAGCTGCTTGGAATAGCCGATATATCCGGCGATATTGGGATTTTTCGACTTGAAGAAGCTTCCTATCTATCTCTCTCTTTCTATTTCGATGTTTTGCTTACATTGTCGGATGATCATTAAGGGAGGTGAAAAGTGCTGGAATGATACCGCGATATCTGCATACGTTAACGGCAAGTTCCATTATTTCATCTGCCCGCAGCGGTGGTTATCGCGCGAGCAAGCGCTACAGGTGGGGACTTGACGCATACGCAGCACGGCCGGCTTGAAAAAAAGAATTAAAAGCTCTCGCGATTATAATTACGCGAAATGATGCGGTGATTATTCTTTGGGATAGGTTTCGAAATGTTGCGAACGATGGAATGATTATTCGACGGGGAAAAAAAGAAAAAAATACTGCGAGCGTTTAAAGACGCGAGAGCGCGCGTTAAAGTGATTCGGATATATAACTGCGACAATTACGAGTAAACGTCGAGAGTGGAACGATTAGGTTTTGAGGAAACGTTGAACATCCATGACAAACGAGCTCGAGAATAATAACACAGTATGTACGTGCGTGAGTATTCGCTGGTGGTAGGAGGTTCGTAAAAAATTAGCGCTGAATCATGTTGTCTCTCACACAAGCTAAGCGCGCAGTTAATATACGCGGGTAAATACGTATTGTGAAACAACGGGCAAGTGGCTTGTTTGCTCAGCAGAAGCGATAAAGTCCGAGCTAAACGGTGTTGTGGTATTGGATCTATGGCGTTTGTTGATCGTTTTGTTTTTGGCGTAAACAAGAAAATTCACTGCTAATTTTCAGCTTCGGACATTGGGGGGGGGGGGGAAGAAAAGGGATCGATTCGCTGTCGAGGAGTTGGAAGATACGCCCAGAGACAGCAGTGAATTTTGATCCGTTGCTTGTGGCACAAGTGACCTACCCTTGTCAACACGTTTACGAGGATCGATTTTATGGGTTTTCGCTGTCCTTGCGGCTTTTGCGGCTTCCTTATCAATGCGGCTATAACCCAGCTGTGATGGTAGAGTAACGGCGGGGTAAGGGGGGGGGGGCAAACGTCCAACCGAGCTTGAACTTTTTTCGAATTTGCTTCACTCGCTTACGCGGACTAGGAGGAATTAAACGCGCTAGAGCAAGATAAATTGCTATTTCGGAGTTGCAAATTTCTTTTCTTCCTTTTATTTTCGCTCCACCGCTCTGGCTTGAAATTTCGCGCAAAGTTTTTTTTTGTTGGCGGAAAGCGAACAATTTTGGGCGAAACTTTTAAAAATTTTGTTTATAACGAAAGGTTTTACGAGTATTTGCAGTAAACTCGATCACCGACGTAATACTTTTTTTCGAAAAATGTTTGCCATTTATGCTTTTTCCGCAGTTGACCAATTGAATATCGCGTCACCGATGGCCGACTTCTTTCTACGCAGCAAAAGTTCGCTCAACGTGGAAGAGAGGGGAAAAACGAAAAAACGAGCAAGTTTACTGATCTAAAGGGTCAGCAGAGGAGTCGGATAGGGGTCGCGACATGGTAGGGGACAGAGAGCGAAATAAGGGTAATTCCAGCTGCAGCAGAGCGGGCAAAAAGTGCGTCCTATGTTAATAGAATCGCCGGGAAGTTGGGAAAGAAAAATATCGGTCTAAAGCGACAGGAGAGCGAGATAGTCGCCGCGGAGATGTTGAATAATTCATCGCTCCGGTATAACAAACAGGCGCAAAAAGCTCGAGGGAGAGAGAGGCAAGTTGGCAAAGTAAACCGATCCCGCGCAGCTCGAGCAAATAAGACAAGCCCCGGAAGCTAGTGATAGGGGCCTCGGCAGATACACAACCGATCGAGCCGATCGCGTCTAGCGCGGTGATAAGCGGCGTGTCCTACCTTCGTTCTGGTTGTTCCCAATAACGATCTCGGTCTTGTTAAAGTCCGCCTCCTTGATGAAGTCGATGGGGTCCTGGGGCAGGAAGACCCCGTCGACGGTGGGCGCGTAGGGGAAGCCGAGTATGCCGCCGTAGCTGTTCCACTGCTGGACGGAGATGGTCTTGGCGTCGACGTGGCGCATGCAGGCCATCACCTCGGCCGGGCTGTCGTCGAGCAGGGTGGCGTTGCAGCCGCAGTCCTCGACGAGGACGCGGGCGACCTCGCTCGCCTTGTCCGCGGCCATGTAGCTCCAGGGGGCGTTGAGGGTGCCGCTCTGGAGGATGCCCCGGCGCACGAGGCCCCGGGTCACCGGGGACATGAGGTGGAGGGAGACCGAGCCCCCGCCGGCGGACTCGCCGAAGATCGTTATGAGCTCGGGGTCGCCGCCGAAGACCCGGGCGTTGTCCTTGAGCCACTTGAGGGCCATCGTCTGGTCCCAGAGGCCCATGTTCCCCTGGGCGTCCTCGGTGCCGACGAAGTGCTCCTTGAGGTAGAGGAAGCCGAACGCCCCGACCCGGTACTGCATCGAGGCGATTATGGCGTCGCTGCGGGCGGCCATGATGTCCGCGTCGTAGACGTCGAGGGTGGCGGTGCCGGTCATGTAGCCGCCGCCGTAGATCCAGACGAGGATCGGCATGCCGGCGCTGCCGTTGCGCCGCTCCGCGGACTCGCCGCCGCCCTTGTGCCTGAGCCGCACGTGCTTCGGCACCCAGATGTTCATGTAGAGGCAGTCCTCGCTGACGTTGGTGTTGGGGTTCCACATCTCCTCGCCCTCGAAGCCCTGGAAGTACTCGTAGCGCTCCTGGATGCAGCTGTTGGGCATGCGGGTCGCGTTGTAGACGCCGCGCCAGGGCTCTCGCGGGGCGGGCTTGCTGAAGCGCAGCTGGCCGAGGGGCGGCTTGGCGAACGGCACGCCCAGGTAGATGTGGACCTCCCGGTCGAGGAGGCTCCGCCCGAGGCCGCGCATCAGGCCGCTCGTCGTGTTGACGACCAGCGGGTCGTCGAGGGCCTCGAGCTCCTCCCGGCGCAGCTCGGCCTCCGGCCCGGACAGCCCGGCCCCGTTGTTCCCGTTGGCGTTGCCCCGCCCGTAGAACCGCTCGTCCCGGCTCAGCCGGCCGGCCCGCGCCGGCCCGAGGCCCAGCAGCCCGAGCACCGGCAGCAGCAGCACGCTCACCCGCAGCCGCATCCTGGGGGCGCGAGCAACAAGTACGGAGGAACGAAGACGCTCAGCCGCGGACGCTCGCACGCACGGGGGCAGCTGAGAGTTAGACTCGGAGTGTCCAGCAGTGACTGCCCCAGGCAGCTCGCGTTTACTCTCCGCCGGCGGTTTCTTCAGCGGCTCGTGCCCGGCGCGCAGGGGCGCGCGTATGTTCGCCTGCGCATCGGTGTCGCACGGGGGACCGGCCTCTCTTTCTCTCACTCCGCTCTCTCACTCTACCACTTTTCCGTTTATGTGTGCACTCGCGCGCTTCGAACTGATTACTCGGAATCGGAGCAGCAACAGAGCTTGTTTCTTCCTTCCTCCTGCTCGTGCTTCGGAGGCTCGCTCCACCGATAATACTTCACTCGCGGGGGTGTCGGTGTGGGGCGCGGGGGGGGGGAGAGGGAGTGAGATCGCGCTCACGTGCGGTGCATGCGGGAGCGACCGGCAGGTGCGGAAGGAGGCTGCAAGAACACGACGACGATGCGAGGAAACGCGACGCGCGAGAGACGACGTCGCCTGGCTACACTGTCCCTCTGTGCGTTTGTGTGCGTTCGTATCTGTACGATCCCTCGCTCTCTCTGTCTTACTATCGGCGCGGCGGCCAGCGTGCCGCGATGCACGGGGTCGACTGAGCATCGCGGCCGTGGCTTTGGCAGAGCAGCGGTGGCGGCGGCGGCGCTATCACCCCCCCCCCTCCCCTCTATACGTGTGCTGGCTGCGCCGCAGGAGGGGGCAGCACGGTATCGGCCCCGCTCCGTCTCTCGCGCGCGCGCGCGCTCTCGCGACCTGGCCGCGCACACCTATACATATCCATATACCTCCTACACTCAGCCTCCTCCTGGTTGCGCGCTTTTGCTCTCTCTCTCTCTCTCTTGCCCGATGGCGCGTGCAGGTGCGCCCAGACGACGACACCCCGCTCTGCTAAGCTATCTCTCGGTCTTACCCTTATACCTCGGCCTCCTTGCTTTTTTTTTTATTTTCTCGCGAGAGTCTGTCAAGCAGCCTGTGCAAGATTGTCGCTCTGCTGCGTTATTAAGGATACTTCGTCTCTCCTGTTTACCTTCGGAGAATCGCTGGGATCGGAGAAAATTCGTTGGGTTATCCACCTGCGGGCTAAGTTCGTGCTGTAGAGTGAACAACTGTGCTGCATCAATAAGTCAGAGTGCGTATGAATAATTTGCAGAGACACTGCTTTTTGTGCTCTTGTTTATAATTGTTGGGAGGGGAGGAACTTACTCTCCAAGCAAATTATCGATTTTTGCTTTACACTTCTGTTCTCAATTACAGTACACTCG
Organism: Anagyrus pseudococci; assembly: GCA_030522585.1. NCBI lineage: Eukaryota > Metazoa > Arthropoda > Insecta > Hymenoptera > Encyrtidae > Anagyrus > Anagyrus pseudococci. The sequence continues at coordinate 29,865 of JAPYYQ010000237.1, forward strand.
TTATTTGTAGTGTTCTTGAATTACCCCTCTGACTAAACATTAATGTTAATCAATAAACGAGCTTGGATTATACTATCAACCGATTGTATCGTACAATTTTAATCGCGAATAAAATTTTACTTTAATTTACTACTAAATCGTTTCAATCTAATATCTTTGAAAAAAAAAATGAAAACACGAAGAGCTTAATCTAAGGGAAGTAATTGAGCGTGTAATGTATAAAGCTGCAGGCTATTAATTCAAAGTTATTTCTTTTCATTTAGTAATTTATCGAGGCTCTTTCACAGTAATTAAACCTATTATCTTGCTAATGATTTTCTATCGCCGCACAACTGTTGCGCAAATGACGCGATTTTTCTTTTGTCTATTGCTTTATCAGACTCGCCCCGTAGACTATTGTAGTAACGAAATAAAGATATTTTAATAGTCTATTAGGTTGAAGAATAACCAAACGCTACGTCTAATCTAGATAATATTAATTTTTTGTGTCATTTCGCGACGCAATGCATATAGAAAAGTATTAAGCTCGAACCTACGATCTATAGCTTGCAAGTCAAAATTCGGCTCACGTCGTAATGTAACTGTTACGTCTAATAATAAAAGCTTTCGTTGAACATTAAAATTTGCAAATTTAAAGCTCGTCTACGTCGGTTAGCCTCAATTTCTTTTTATTCGATAACATTCGCGTCACTAAAAGTAAATTAACGAACAAACCCGAGTAATCCCATTGCAATGCTAAATTTTTCACGCGCAAATGCATAATTTGAATTTCGAAAATTTCGAAAAAAAAACCTTACCTCACCAGCTTACCTCTGTATACTTCATAAACGCATAATAATAGACTTGCTGGATTACAAAAGCGGCAAACTGTGTCAAAGTTATATTTGGAAAAGCTTGTTATTGCTATAGATCAACGCGTGTCGAATCGAAGCTTGTTAATTTTTATCCCCCTTTTGCGCGTCCACCGAACGGCCAAAGAAACGAGGTCTATCGGTGTAATAAAAACGATTAACCGGCCGTCTGGCAAAAAACAATCTCAAGCCCCACGTAAACGCGACGTTTTCTTTTTTATCGCCATCCCTTCTTTTTTCCTTCTCATCGCCGGCAAGACACAGCGCGGAATTCTCCGCTTATAAATCCGGGCCAGAGTTGGCTATTTGAGGCGAAAATAGATTTATTATTAATCGCCGCATGAACGCGGAGGGGAAAAAAAACGCCAAACAGCTCTCGTAGCACACGGTTTAACGCTGAGGTTTCCCGTGTGTGTGGGTTCGAGTGGCTTTCTTTCGCTCGTTAAAAGTACATTATTGATCAGCTTTTGTTTCAGTTAAATCGCGAAAGCTCTGGAGCAGTAGGAGGAGCGTGCGAGCTTTTTTGTTCGGCTCGATTTTTTGGTGGCTCCACGGGCTAATGATAAAGAATTTATTTATAACCACTGGATATTCTCTGTGTCTTTTTGTTTCTTATTATGACTTTGCTCGCTGTTTGTGGATTGAGCTTTTTTTTTAATGCTGGGAAACGAAAATGAGGCAAAAATCGTAAAATTACGCGAGTGTACAGTCATCTTGTAATTTTGAATTTTCCGCGTTTATTTGCCGGTGCGACTGGGATTTTGTAATGAACCAATTTAGATTCGAGCGCGTTTAAATTTAAAGTATTAGCCGGGCGTATATGTAAATTTCTCAGGTTGGCTAACATAAATTACCTCGTTAACATAACAATGGCAAATAACTCAGCCGTCTTGCGCGAAGTGCATCAACAAGTTATTCGTGTGTCACGCTGTATGTCACAGTACTCTGATAAAGAAATTTGAGAAATTTTTTATGCGTAAAATAAAATAATTTGAAATTATTCTTGTGCACCGAGCCCTAAACCATAAAACTGGTAATACGACTTGATTTAAGAATAGGAAACCACATAGAGAAAAGGCAGAATAGAGTGAAAAGCGTCGAAAATAAGATGTCAGAGAGCGTCGGCAGCTGGGGGGGGGGGGGTCATCGCATTAATCCATTAGCTCGTCCGCAAGAAGCGTCGATTCCCAAAGTAATTTCTCCGGGACGCTTGCTTAAGAAGCACTCCCAGTCCAATTGAACGGTGGGGGCCGCACTATCTCCTCTTTCTCTCTGCTCGTTAATCCGCGTCATTTGCGCATCAGCGCGCACAAGTGTTAAAAAGCACTGTAGTCGTGAGAGAAAGCCACGCCGCTGTATATATGACCACAGCAAGAGAGAGAGAGAGAGAGAGAGAGAGAGAGAGAGAGAGAGAGAGAGAGAGAAAGCTCTCTAGCAGACGGAAGCGAATGACGACTGAGCAAGTTGGTGGGGGGCGACTTATCTTTCCTTCGCGCACACTCTCAGGCCCACGGAGAAAGAGACGATAACGAGTCTCTTCCGCCGACCGAGGAGATCGAACGTGCAGTGAGGAGGGGGAGACGCGAGACGAGAAGAGAGAGCTTGGAGGCGGACAACTAACGCTGGCCATTCGGGCCAGCGTCCCCCTTCAAGGTCGTGCCCCTGTGTGACCTTCGCGTTTCTCAGGCTTGATTTAAAGGCTAGCGCGTGATTTCCATTTGTTTAGGGCACATACACACAGACAGATACACTCTTTTTCTGTGACTTTGGACACAGCGATTTAGAGGGATTGTTAATTATGCTTCTAATTGGCAAGTTTTTTCTGCTCGAAAGAGTGTAAATATTGAAGTTGAAATTTGGAATGGTCGGTCAAAAGAAAGACGAGAGATTTTTCAATTGAGGGCGAAATTGGAAAAGCGCGCCTGTAAAAACGCACATTTCACGCGCCGCGGGAGACAATGCTCTCGCTCGTAACAATTAAGCTGGCCCTTCTTGTTCGTGCCGGATCCCGGATTTAACGGGAAAAATTATTTCTTTTTTAGGGTCGTACGCGGGACGTATGTGTGTGTGTGCCCGAGACAAAATGGGGAATTACCCTGGCGACGAGAGAAGAGAGCCGCAAGATTAACAAATGTCTCTCGTTACGACGGCCGGGAGAGGACCATTGTTGAAACGTATGGCCTGGGCTATTCCCGTATGTTTCTGTATATATTTTCTTGAGACAAGGGAAGATAAAAAAGAGCGACTTTTTTAGTCGGCGCGAATGATCGTCTCGAGAGGTAGGAACATAGCTGGGGAAATAAGCAACTTGTATAAAATATTTAAACCCGAAAAATAAATGTATAAATTAAAGAAAAGAAAGCCAGCCACGCAATATCCCGGGAGGGGCTGGCGCACGTGGCAGGGGGGGGGCAATTTCACACCCACGCGGAGCCGGGGCTAGAGCGTCCCTCCCACGCGGGCTAACCGCATTTCGCAAATGAACGACATCTCCCAATCACAGGGACATTAGCACGCACCGAATTCACGCGGCGGCGGCGGCGGCGAGGCTCGCGTAAATTGTCGCCGGGCTATTTCCAGGGCTCTATCCAAATGTAGTAGCTCAGAGTGAGAGGCCTACGTAGACAGAGCTTTCGCCCCCCGGCCATATCGCGAATTCCGTGCCTCGGCGGCGTAACGCCGGCCGGCTCCTATACACTCGTGACGTCCGGCCATTCGCTCGGGCGTTAGCCCGCAGTTTCCTCTCCTGCCCCTCTATCCACGCGCGCGGAGTATACACTTCATTTTTCCGTCGCTCTGCGTAGCACCATCGTAGACTGTACGTCGGCTATTAACTAATTGCTTTTTTGCGCGGCCAATTGGCCCGGAGCGTCGTCTAACGAAGATTGGCGGGAGGACCGGGGCCGAAGGGGGGGACCAGGTGAGATTGGCACGCGCGAGAGCCACTGTTTGCTTTGCATGCGCCGCCGCCGGCCCCCGGGGCTAGGCCGACTCGGGATAAATATTTGCCGAAGCGGAGGAAGGAAAAACGCCGCCGGGAGCAGCTCTCTATATATCGACGCGTCCTTGACGAGCCTCCCTTTGCCACGCGGCTCGCTCTTATTACGGGCCTCTGTCTGTTATCGTAAGTTTACGATTCTCGTAAAATTTCGATTGTCACTCGTCGCGGTTAAGCGAGCTAATTGCGATTTTTCGATGATTCGTTGATTATTTAGCGCTTCGCGGATGTTGTAAAGTTGAACGTCTGCGGGTAAGGCTTATTGTTTCGTCTGTATAACATTTAGCAGTTGTCCAGCGTGAATGTGTTAGAGCCTGGCTTTTGCCGGCTGTTGCGTGTGTATGCGAATTCCTAATTTTACGCTCCGCGATTCGAATATTAGTTTCGCCCGGCTGATACCGGTATACTCACCGCTGATAATAGCTGTTATACAATACATTGCTTCGTTAACTGGTAATTGCACGTCCTAATCGTTGGGACAATGTTGCGAGGAGTCGTACCTCTTCCGAAGCACGAAGAGCATTAAAAATAAATTTGACAAAGTGCCACGATGAATTTATTCTTCTTCTTTTTTGTTTAATTTATTTTTGGAAAATTCTTGGAACATGTCTATGCGTGATTGGCTTTTTATTAACAATAATTTTGTTATCCCACGCGCTAATTCATCATGTAATCAAATCATGTGGGTCAAGGTTACCGGAAGGGCTAAATCTAGTAAATAAAAATATCGTACAATAAAAAGAAGGAGAAAAAAGAAAGAAAGCGGCGGCAGGCAGTCGGTCATAAATATCGTGCCACGCGTGTGTGTGTCGTATACATAAATCAAAAGGTTTATCTTGTTAATCAAGCCCTTTCAAATAAAAACAAGCGAGCCGTAAAAGAGAAAAAAAAGGGTGAATTCGTAGACCTTTACTCGTCACGGATATGTCTCGTTAAGAGGCAGCGCACCGCTGGGGGAAAATAAGCAGTAACGACGAGTAAAACAAGAGCCGTAAAAGGAGAGAGAGAGAGAGAGAGAGAGAGAGAGAGAGAAAAAAGGGTAAGGGTCGGCCAATAAAAGCAGATTTTATTGTTTTATGAGCATAAGAAATTTTTTATGATTTCTCTGATTTTTCGTGACTTCTTCTTCTTCTTCTTCTTTCGCGTCTCGTTTATACGCGTGTGCGATAGAATTATATTAGGCGCACTATGAAATCAAAGCTGCGATACACGTTGTAATGGACTCTTTTTCTTTTGTGTCTTTTTAAATTTGTTTAAAAAAAACCTAAAACGTGCAATCACAAACAGATATATAGCAATATCGTTCATTGAATATCTGCATCACAATCATCATAAAGTGAAAATAGATAAGGAAGACATTCAGCTTTTTATTTCATAATGCAAAATGACTAACGGAAACATATTCTAAAAATCATCTTTTTTAACTAACCGCTTATCTCTCAAGAGCTTTTCCCGCGTAAATATTCATAAAACTCGTAATCCAAACCATAAAAATCCATAAAAAACCAGATTTGCCTCGAGCACCGTATGTACGGTGGAATCATCACATAATGACGTTAGCTTTTTTTTGTGAATTTCCAAATAAAAGCCAAGAAGAGGAAAAAAGGGCGGCGAAAGGAGCAGATAAAAATCAAAGTAAATCAGGTTATACGAAAACGTATATAGCGTCAGGCTCTCGTAGCAGCAGAAGCGTGCAAGCCCGGGCCACATGTTGTTATACGCGGCGGCCTGACGCTTATACACGTATATACACGTCGTACACAGACGTGGAGGTCCTTAATGCCTGCCGCGAGCTTTCGGCATTCTCGACACTCTCGAGGAAGAAAGGAGAGCAGAAGAGTGGCTGTATAAGGGCGTATACAGCACATGCCGAACGCCGCCGCAGGCTTGACACGGACACCTTGGAATCTGGAAATTTTGCTGCAGCCAGTCGTATACAAGTGCGCTGTTTTCTACGGCCGAGTCTCTCAACGCGCCTTCGGGACACGAGATTTCTTCTCCCCCTGGCAAATGCGACGTGAAAAAAGGACCGTCGGCGTGACGGTGCGGAGGCTTTATAAAACTGGGCTAAAGGCAAATGCGAAAGAGAGAGAGCCGCGAGCGTGTTTTTCGCGAATAGTGGATCGTGAAATTGGATTTTTCACGCGCTATCGTTTTGGGATTAATAGGCTCTCCTCTTGACGTTTGCTGCGTTTTTCATTTTTTAATTTTCGTCTTTTCTTTGGTATTTTTAATAAAGTATAGTAAACCTTATCTTACACATACGTGTACGTACGCTAAAATAATTTGACGGTAGCAAAGTGGTAATTCGAGACGTTGGGAGAGCCGATCGGCTACCTTGCGATCCGCAGCTCGCCATGGCAAGCCCGAGGTTCGTTATACTAAACTGAAACACTGTACAAGATTTTTGTCCCACGATATTATAATTAAAAAAATCTTAAAAATATTTCCTAATAATAATAACAATAAATAACGATTAAAAAAACGGAAAAAGCTCTCGTTTAAATAATAATCCAGCGTGTAGATTAATAGGAAATCTACACCTCGGCGCACATGGCAATTACCATTACGCCGTATGGGCTTACACGGGGAGGGTCGGTCCCGGCGCTGCCGCGCTAAATTACAATAACGAGCTCCGAAAATTTATAATACCGCGCTGGCAAAACCGTCTAAGCAAGAGAGAGAGTGAGCGTTATCTCTTTCTTTCGCCATACGTTAAATTGATACTTTGAGCCCCTGCGTTGCCATTGCCAAGCCGTATAATTATATACTTACATATATATATATATATAAGATTCATTAAGATCGGCGTCGGATGCCTTAGCTCCGGGCGAGCGGGCACACACGCGCACACATACAGAAGCGTCATCGACCCACTAACCCATGCCAAGGTTTAGCGGTGAACCCTGAGGCTCTAGAGGAGGGGGGAGGTACGTAGAGAGCGGCTCTGGCGTGCGGTAAACATGAAAAAGGCAGTATAAAGCCTCCCCCCCCCGTGTACGCACCTGCCGAGGTAACGTTTAATTATTAAACGCGCCCCGGCTGTAATTAAAAGCGAGAAAACGAGGAAAAATATGCGCGTTAACGGGAGCGACCGGTCGGAGTATCCACGGCGTGGTGTCCTGCGATTTGACAAACGTAAAGTCTACCGAAATCGGCGAGCCTGGACCGGCGGGTCCGCATCAAAACTTAATTAAGTCGGAAACGTTAAACGCGCTGAAGCTCGAAAGGAGGGGGGGGGGTGGTTTGTGAAAAAATTGCCGCGCATCTTACAGCCGAGGGCAGAACTTTAAAAACTCATCAAAGCTGCGCCCCGGGAGTGCGTCGGTAAAACCAGGTGAAGAAACGGGGCTTTAGTAAGAGGGGGAGAAGGGAGTTATGCGAAATTACAGTGTCGTAAAGCAAGACTCCCGGGGATCGAGGCCTTGATTTACGGAAAGGAGCGTGCACTGGGCTTCGACGCGCCTGAACGCACGGGTGTAAGGGAAGTGAGAGGATAAGGAATAACAACGGCTAGAGAAGACAGGCCGAGTGAATGGAGGCGCACGATAACGCGCGCTACTCTACGGATACAAGGTGCGAGAGAAAAATTGGCTGGAACAGAATCGCCGAGGAGGAGGTGGGGAGGCTAGAAAAATAATGAGAAAACTTATAGATTTTTTTTTACTTGGCGAAAGTGAGCTTGCGCGCGCGGGTGAGAGAATAAGGAGGGAAGAAAAGCCGAGGAGAGAGAGAGAGCAAGTTCTCGGCCGCTGCTCGACTCTCTCTCTATATCCCTCTTTGGTGTGTCTGCCGGCTCGAGCGGTATACACAGGTAGTTGGCCGTATACACAGGCACAGAGCGCGAGCACGCCGGGCGCGGCGCCTCCTCGGCAAAGAGGTGGGGAGAAGCAGCCCTGGTTGTATTCGTAAGAAATCGATATACGCGCCGCGAACCTGCCACCTGGTAGCACGGGCGAGCAGCCTCCGGAGGCCGCCTCTCCTCCTCCTACCTTCCACCGGGCTCCCTCTCTCCCTATGCAGTCCTGGGCGCTCCTGTTGCAGGTCACGCGACCCTCTCTCCCACCGACTGGGACGCCGCTGCTGCTGTTCCACCCCCTCCCATCCCTCTCTCTCCACCCTGCTCTCCGCTCTTCATCCCCGCTTGCGCCCAGACTCCTGCAAGTTGGATATGCTTGGCGTTGCACATTTGCCACCCCACCACCACCACCCACGTTTCTACTCCGCCGAATCTACTTTTTATTTTTCCGCCCCCCCCCCCTCTCCTTCGCACTGTTTATGTGGCTTTTTTATTTTATGCACCGGATCAAGTGTGTTTGCTGGCCCGAGAAATGGAAAGGTATTATTTAAGCCCCATCGGAAGATACCTTTCTATATACCTATAGCCGGGGTGTTTGCTAAAAATCAATTGGCTCGGGGAGAAAGGAAGAGAGAGAGAGACTCTGCTCACTGGGCCATCGACTATTCCTGCCGTCGGCTTATTAAAATTGCAGGCCATCGAATGTACGCCGAGAAATATTTCAGATTTCTCTCTCTGACAATTACAACTTTGCTCTTCTCTTTTTTTTTCGCGAGTACTCGATAATCAACTTCGACAAAGAATTCTCGATCTTTTTCGTAATGAAAAATATAACACCGTACGGTATAAACGCTTGACTTTTCCTCGAACCCCACACAATCTTAATACCCAAACGCGCTGTCGCTTTCAAGCCCTCCTTCCCCAATTTCCTCTACAAATCCTTTCCTGATCCCGAAATGAAAAAAAAAAAATTAAAAAACCCTCCCTCTCCTCCCTATACCCGATCAAACCAAATCATAATCACACCCAAAATCCATGCGATCCGCCCCCCTTATTTCTCCATCAACCAACGCCGTAACAATTCCCAAAAAAAGCTTCCCAGTCTTTTAATGCTCTATCTCTGGGAAAAAGCCGAAGGGGAGTATATACAGTAGGCCGCAAAGACACAGAGGTTTAAATCACCAAACGCGCGGCGCAGCCGGAGCTCGCCGGCAATAATTCCCGCGATTAACGACCTCCTCCTCCTCCGTTCTGTGTACTCCCGGAAAATAAACTTTCTCTCCATTTTTGGGATGCGACACTGCCCTACCCTCTGCTCTCGTCCCCCTCCCCCCCGGAACGTCCCTCAGAGCGATACGCTGGAGCTCTCATACATTATCGGGCTGCACTTTGTGCCGGAGCGTCCGGCCGATCTATCTCCTTCATTAGAGATAATGCGTATGAACGGTCAGGCCCCCTCTCTTGTGGATGCGCGCGCGCGCCAGTGCGAGGGAGATAATGCAAGCTGGCTGGGAGCGATCGGGCCAGCGCCCCGTGCGTGATTCTAATCGAGCGATAACGAGATAAAGCGGTAGCTAGTAAGAGACAGAGCGGGAGAAAGGGAGGGGAGCCGAGACGCGGCTCTGGACTATGGAAATTAACAATATTAGCCGAGAGACGACGGGGCTTAATCAGAACAATCGCGGTATAATCTCAGGGATACCAGAGCCGCGCGAGTCCGCGCAGCAGGACTGTACTTCGCAGTTGGTGCCTTGATTATCCGAGAGGCGCAGTCCCTTGCTTTCCGATCCGCTACGCCCATCCCCGTCGATTTCTGCCTTTGGCGGAAGTGAAGGATAAGGCAGACGTGAGAAGCCCGAGAACGTGATAGAGGCGCTGGCACGACGAAAGATTACGACGTGGGAAATAGTGAGGCGTGATCTACACGGGATGAGGCGACAGATAAGGGTTACGTACCGAAGGTCACTGATGGGATCGGCGCAGCGTCCGTTCTTATCCATATCCTTCGTTTTTCAAGAGTACACAAATGTATGGTTGGGAAGAAAGGCTGCTCACTTGGATAAACAGTCAGGACGCGTTGGTTGTCAAAAAGAAAACAGTTGACATCAACGTCGACGAGCTCTCGAGGCTGTTTCCCGTTTCTTCCTAACCTCACTTATTCTCATGGCAACTGATGAATCACTTCCGAATAAGAAAAATCGAGGCCAGAGCAGTGGGGAAAGACGCAAGCGGGAAAGGAAACAGATGGAGGCCCGTAGAAATTAAGTTGCCGCAGCAGCCAACTCCAAAGCCCGCGGTTTAAAGACTCGTTTGCCGCGGCGAACTTGGCCCCCTCGCGGACTCGTAATATAACTTCGTCATGCGACACGACAACGAAGAAACGCCTCGAACTCTCCCCTGCCCCTGGCTAGAAATTGAAATTTTACTTCTTGCGATTCGAAGTTACTCACTGGTTGCCTTACTATTCGATCGTTTGTTGCTTTTCGTCATTTGACAGTTTTTTTCTCGTGGGCAACTCTTGTAAAGGAATGAAAAACTGTCTACGCAAAAAAAAATAGATAGCAGTCCGCAAGTGCCGGAGTGACACCTCAAAGAGATGGTGCACTCGCGATTTGTCTGGAAGACTCTCGGAGCGCAATTGCTTATCGCAAGGGCCCTGGCGGGAGAGTTAGGCTCGCATTGAAAACGAGAGAGCCAAGGAGAGGATGACATCCGGTATAGCTTTGCAAGGCAGTTTGCGATATCTGGCAAGGTCTCTTCAAAGGAGCCGGCTCAAGAGTCTACGGTTCTTCAACGGACCCGCCAGAAGCAACGACGACGCTGCTCAAGGATCGAGTAATTATCCGCGAAATCCTGCGAGTAGACTGGGGATGAGCCTAATGAGCTTATTTTGCTTTAAAATAATATGCTTTGCTTTTTGATATTGGTATATTTGAAAAATAAAAAATGCAATCTTGTAGCCGCGGGAATAGATGATAAAAATAACTGATATACTTTTGAGGCACAAAAAAAGAAGAACACACAAAGAAATTAATTTTCTGCTCGACTACTGAAAAAAAAAACGTTGTCAATGTAGATTCCAGTGAGAAAGCGAAGAGAAAAGGAAGTAAATGAAAAAAAGATAACTTTGCCGAGAGAGAAAAAGAGAGAGCGAGGGAGTTGCATAAAAGCCGGAATATGATCTGGGCAGATAAAAGAGAAGAGCATCGGAGCAGAAGACAGGCTGGTATGTGTATACCTAGGAGTAGGGCAATATTCTTCGGGGCTACACGTCTTTGACCTTCCGAAGGCATCGTGCGCCCGATGCTTTGACGTTCGACTAAAATCAATAGGGCAAAGGAAAGTTGCAGAGCGTGTAATGCATATCGAGCAACGTTGCTGTTGAGTAGAGAACCGAGGCCCGGGAGAAGGAGCCGAAATGGATTTTCCTCTCTTCCTTGTTTTGCGACTGCAAGCTCGGTTATTAATTTCAATCGGATGGAAAAGAAGATTTTTTTCAGGAGACGATACTCGTGAATAATCACGACTTTGCAAACTACATGCTCTCCGTTTCTCTCTGAGATAGTTGATAAATTAAACAAAGCGTAAAAAAATTCCGGCGAGAGTTGTTAAGGCGTCGTCGAGAGTAAAGATAATGTATTATGAAAGCGGCGCGTGAAAAAGAAAAGAAAAGAGGGAAAATAGAGCAGAACCGTTAATGATAGCTTATTATCCGTTCCAGAGCTTCCGCAAAAAGGAAGGCACGCGCGCGCGTGTGTATCGCGTATACCCGGCGCCAAGCGTCTAATGCAAAAGTTCAGGGTGGGGGAGAGGGTCTATCCGCGGGAGGGCATTAATTTTCAATTCCAGGAAACTCCAGAGCGTATTTATCCCCGTGCATTTTTAATCGTCGACTTTACCGTGTATACCTTTCTCTCTCCAAAAGAAGCGCGCGACCTCTCTCTCTCTCTTTGCATCGTATAACGGCACTATTTTCCTTGCGGCAGCGATGCTCGGGGAGGGGGGGGTATACAGAGAGAGAGAGTTTGGTAACTTTAATGAACTGCGTGATAAAGTTCATTCGATCCTCACTCGAGACCCTCGGCCTCTTTCCCTTTACGCGGAGCAATTTGCGCGCGGCGCAATAAAAGCTCCCTTTACCCCCAGCCAGCCTCTCTTACCCCGGCGTGCTATTCTGGATCTATTAAAAAGAGGTAAAACCGGTAATGGTCGCGCGGAGAGGACTTTATCAGACCACGGATGCATAACTACAGCCGAGCGCCTCCCCCTCCTCTCTCGACTGTTTGCCAAAACACTCGGGCGCAGCTGCAATCTTCGCTCCCTCTCTCTTTCTCGCACGCGCTTGTTTTTCTCCCTATGCGAGAGCAAAAAATCCGCACTTGCGAGTAACGGACATTATTTTTTCACTGGCCTTCGCAGTTATGTGTACCGCGTTGACGCTCGGCTCTATCCGTCCACAGAGGCGTGCGCGGAAAACATTTTCACTATTCTCTCTTCTTCCTTCCTTTTCCTTTCCCCCCCCCCCTCCACGTTCAAACATTCAATTTTAAACCATACGGCCCGGTTTGCTGCACGCCCTACGCTACCGCAGTTTTTTCCAAAAATGTTTACTCTGCGCCCCCCCTTGTGGCCCCCGAGAGTGGTAAAAGTCGAAAAAGCAAAGCTTGCCAAGCGTGGACCGAAAAAAGAAAAAACAATGGTTTAGCGAATAAGCGATGCGTGAAAAATGACTATCGCCTTGACGTGCTGGTGAAAACAACGATCGTGCAAATTTGTTCGGCAACAAAATCGTACCGGGCTAGTCCAGGTGCCAAGGGTCTACGAAGGCTGGAAGAATAGGAACTACAACCGGAGCCTCAAGGGCTTCTTTCTCAACGACTTATCCTCGCGCTCGGATAATCTCTCTTGAGAGGATGACTGCGAGAGGAAAAGGAGAAATAGCGCTGGGGCCCGGAGAAAAAAGACGCGCATTTCGTTAAAAGAGCCAGCCCTCAGTCTCCGGCATTGTCAAGCAATTGTACATTTTGCCGGGGGATCGGATAAAAATGCAATCCTGAACTTTCCGTCTTTCGGCACCAGCAGAGTGCGTGTGTGTTTTTTTAAACGTATTTTTCCATCTTGGCGACCGTGAGCAATAAAAGTATATACACCCGAGTTACGAGATGTAAAGTTGGAAAGCTCGTTTTTATGACGGAACACAAAGAACTAGGTTTTTTCTTCCGAGTCTTTTGAAGATTTTTTTTTTTGAGATTTTGAATCAAGCCCAGATTTGGATTTCGATCAAACAAATGTGCGTTGAAACTTTGATTTCAATTTCAATACTTTGAGGTATATCCGAAGCATATTTTTTTTTAAATAATTCAATTTCAGCGGAATTTATCATCCGCAAGCACAAAACTTTCATCTGTACTCGCTTCTTTTAATCGGAGATTGATAATTATCACTTCAATAACGAAACGTCGCGGGCAATATTCGCCAGCGAGCTAATTATAAAACAACCTTAACCCGAAAAGCCGTTTAAACAATTAATTCGCTTTTAATTTAAAAATAATCCCATTAACGAGCCCGTGATTTCAAGCTCATTTATTATAACGCGACGTGCAAACAATTGAAATTCGCGGAGGGGGAGGGGGGTGCCAGGACTCGTAGTCGTCGCGTTTAAAAATAGAGAGGGTTATTTTTAGCTTCGAGGCCGCGAAACGCATTTTAATGATGTGTACCTAGAAAACGCTTCGCGCCGCGCCTCGGCTTTGTCGAAACGGCTGGAAATTCAAACGAATTCGCTTTTTAACTCCTATATCCCTACTCTTTACGTAGACGCCCGACACAAAGTGTATAACATCTCGAGCGAGACTAGGTCATGCACAAGTGAAAATAAAGACGAGCAAGGAAGAAGAAGAAAAAAAAACAACAATAACAAGTGTCTGGAAAATGCGAGTAAAAATGTAGTCGAGCCCTCTAGAAGTAAGAAGAAGGAGGAGGATGAATCCAAGAGCAGGCTCGAAGGCCAGTAGGCATGCACAGGGCGGATCTTTAATAAAATTTCCCACCGAGTCGACTTTTCTAATCTGCAGGAGAGAGAGAGAGAAGACTGTCCTCGGCCGCTAATTCGCTCTCTTTTCTTATTTTCTTCGTTTTTTTTTTCTGCATTTTTATCCCCCCCCCCGGCTGGGCTCTCGCTCGTTTCCCGGCCGCGGCTGCGAGCCTCGCGATAATGGAACCGCAAATACGCCTAGCTCTGCAGACGCTGCTGCGCCGCTCTGTGCGCGAGAGGGGTGGGTAGAGAGAAAGAGAAAAATAAACGAGCAGAGGAGCTCTTGCCAATTAAAAACGACCTTAGCCCCGAAATCGACTCGCGACTGAGAACGAGAGAGAGAGAGAGAGAGAGAGAGAGAGAGAGAGCTGCCGTTGGCTGAGCTTGCTGGAGAAAATGAGGCTGGAATAAAGAGACTGGAGAGAGAGAATGTGCCGCGGAGAACGAGCCCGGCTCTTTTTTTTTACTTCTTCTTCTTCTCCTTCTCTCTTTCCTGTATTTTTCCCCCGACGTAATACTTATTACGCGAACACGTGCCTTTAGCCTTTTTCAAATTATATTTTTTTAATAATTTGTGAGCCCTAAGGGGGAGGAGAGAGACGCGTTGGGTAAGTTCGGAATTACAAATACTTGGAATAGATATACAAGCGGCAGACTGATGAATGCGGCTTCGGAGAATAGAGAGCGAAATTGAATTTTCGTAATAAGGAGAGGGGGAGGGTATGTCCGTTAATGAGTAACGGAAAAGCTTGCCGTTGAAAAATGTCTCGGGCCTGCACAGTGTGCCTCCTTTCTCCTTGAGCGCCAGTTTAAGAAAGTGGCAGGGAGTTGCTGTAATGACGCGATTTCCGAGCAAGAGAGAAAGGGGAGTACATCGCTGAGCTGTGGTCTGTGTGTGTGTATATATATATAGACGTAAACATACTCTAAAGATTATTATTTCCCGCTCGCGCTCTCCTATTTTCCTCCCGCTGAACAATGCAGCTTCAAGTTTTTGTCTTTGACACACAAAAGGAAAGCTCCATTCAGCGCTTTTAATACCGACTGGATTTTTCATGCCAGACGTGTAGTCCTGCCTGCTACACTGCCGCTACTACTACTACTACTGCATGGATTTGAAAGAAAAAGAGAGAGGAAAAAAGCCGTTCAAGTCAGGCAAATTTGTCGAGCAATTTTCAAGGTGTGACCTCCGAGGATAATTCGCCAAATGGCGCTCCGAGAGAGAGAGAGCCAGTTTCAAATACGAGCATCGATTGCATACGTGGAACTTCCACCTACTCTCCCCCGAGCTCTTTGTCCTTTTTGTTCAACGACATCGTATAGGGGGATGCAATTGTGACTCTCCGCTAGCCCGGCGAAATTTCGAATTTAATGTAATGCACAAGTCGGAAATTATTCGGATTCTCTTACAATGGCGTTGGCTCGGGGCCAGGCCGCGCGCGCTCTCCTTTTCATTACATCGAATGTTTTTTAATAAACCTGTATACTTTTTCAAACGTACACACATACGCGCGTACACATAGCTAAAAAAGCGCGCGCAAGCGGGTGAACCTGTAATAGCTTTATTTCAGGAACGATATTTTCCAGATTTTTAATATGCTTTGCCAATGTACATACGCATACGGTTACGTATCTTATGTTCGTTCGGTTATTAACGAAAAGTATGTATCTAGCTGGTTTTATTAAAATTGCCATTTCAAAAGACTAAACATTCCAAAGTTTAATACACAAAGACTAAACGCCCTGGGTCGCGACAAAAAAACACACTTTACTAATCCGATCGCGTATATCAAGTTATGAAATTATAAGCCAACAGGAAAGCGAACCCGTAGCCGAAGCTCTGAGCCGCGGGTAACCCAAGCCGGCCGATAAAGCCGCCATCGATCATAATGAAACAAAAAAAAAAGAGAAGATAACCGATCACTTTTGAATAGACGTCAGTTTAGCTGTGCTTTCCCCGGAATCACTTTACTCAACAACCGCTCCGATACACTGTCGTCACTCCCCTCCAGCTTGTTGCCTGAAACAATCTAATTTCCATCGCCGTACATGCATCCCTTAAAAAAAGCCCCCCAAAAGCAAAGCTCAATACAGCACGCTTGAGATTTGCAAAAGGCTATAACGGGGTGAGGGAAAAAGTCCGCCGTCGTCATCGGCGATGCTTACGCAGTAGAGCAGCTCCGCGTGCGCGGCGACGCGCAGTAGAAAAGCCTCGGAGCAGCCAGTCGCTCTCGGCTTATCCTCGCTCCGAGAGGGGCGGAGGGCTGCGGAGGCCTCCGGAAGAGCCTCGGCAGTAGTACGCGGAGGGCGCGCGCTCGCAGCAGGGGCGAGGCACGCGCGCGCCGATGCCACACCGATATTGATCGCCGTGGGGTCACGCAACAGGCTGCAGCCGGCCCCCGGCAGCTCTCTCTCTCTCTCACTCTCTCTAGGCTAACCCCCGGACGAGCCTGCTCTTTTTTTTCTCTCCTGCGTAGAGGGGCTCGCGCAGGAGGCGTACGTTTCTTCGTTGTTAACGTCGTTTAACACGTTTATTGATACCCGAGATTTTGGAATTTTTAAGTACGCCGAAATTAAAAGGGGAATGAAAGGTTATGTCCGCTTTACTGGCGAAACGTAAACATATAAAAACACGGACATAACCTTTAATTTACTCCAGTTCACCCGCTTTACCTTGAAAATAGGGCGATTCGTTTTCCGTAATTTTACGGATACAGCACTGCTGCGAAAATTAACCCGCGAAATCGATAAAAGAACAAATCTCTAAACGTTCTCGTCCCTACCCCTCGCTCTAATCCAAACGATAAACAGTGTCAAGCGGGGCATTTATAGCTCCGGCGCGCTCATTAAAATTTCGTCGGCGCGCATGATTTTGCATTACCCACGGCATCCTGGGAGGAAACTTGAAGGGGGAGCGGGGGGTAAGTTTGCCGGCAGCGGAGGAACGAGCAAGCCTTGCGGCCGGACCAGCTCGACCGCAGAGAGCCGGCTACATTAGCCCGGGCGCTTGAGAAAAGACGGAAGCCCAGCAGTTCGTCAGGCTTGCATACACACAGACACTAGTTCTCTCCTATACACGGCCAAAGGGAATTGGCCGAGGCTAATTACGGGCGGAGGTGCAGGTGCGCCAGTTTCGCTGCTGCTGCAGTCTAGCGACAGGTGCGCGCCCCAGCCCGGGCCTATCTTGCGCTCTGTTGTGGCTGCGCCGAGGCTTCAAGAGCGTATATACCTGCTGATTCATCGGTCGGTGATTATAGCTCTTTTTCTGGGCCCACCGGGAATTTGATAGTTATCATTTATTGTTTTTTTTTTATTCGAGGTAAATCAAATTCTCTCTCTTTCGATATGCATTGAATTAATAATAGAGTTATAATTTGTACGGTACTTGGAGTAAGTACAAATGGTATAGAAGAAAAGGGGAAAAATTGAATCGATCCGAGTTTGTCAAGGTACAGGTCGATAATGGCGACGCTAGAAAAAACAAAGTGAAAAAACAGAGATAGCTCTCGATGTAACAGGTTCCTTCCTCACTGTCATCGTAGGTCGGTATAGCCGAAGAACCTGCCTGTATATGACATAATAAACTAAAGTCAGTGAAAAAGGCTCCGAGAGGCGATCGAACACACACGTGGCCTGTACTGACCGAGTTTTGCCTTTGTTAGACGCTTGGGCTCGTCCGCGTGTGGCTTGCGCGCGCTCGTGCTAAGGGGCTTTACTTATCGTTTGATCTGAAATCGCTCAACTTTCTTTCTTCCCAAACATACAGCGCCCCACGCGCCCCGCATCCACCCACACGCGTATACGAGCACGCGATGTGCTTCTATTTATATTTACCTAATTCCGGGGGAATAGATAAAACGTTTTCATTTTTTTTTTAAAAAAATAGCGAGAGAGAGAAAAAGCGAAACTTAGCTGTGCGGAGGGGCAAAGTTGCCGGAAATTTTCATAACTGCTTACCGAATTCAAACAAATCCACGCGCATGCATTGAACGTAGATTTTTCCCTACCAACAATATGGAAATTGAAAAGAGAGAGAGAGAGAGAGAGGAGAGGGAGAGGAGAGGGAGGGAGGGTAGGGAGAGGGAAGGAAAGAAGAAAAAAAACATTATTTCGAAATATTCACAATACTTATGAATATATTCAAATGATACATCAGCACGACTTGAATATACAGAAATCCAAACTTATATGCGTATTGCATGTCGATTCACCTTCACAATATTCCTCAGGAAGTCGTATTTCGTACATTTTTCCCACCCAATGCGAAATTACATTTAAATATGTATATTTTGCATTTCGTGTGTATATGTACCTTTCATTCTTCCGTTTCAATTTTTTCTCTCTCTTTCTCTCTCTCTCTCTCTCTCTCTCTCTCTCTCTCTCTCTCTCTCTATCTCCCTCTCTCTCTCTCTCTCTCTCTTTAAGAGGAACATGAAAAAAATGTAAATCAAATAATTTCCTTATGATAATCAGAGGAAAAAGGGAACGAGCAAAAAGTCTATTCGAGCCATGAAAATATCATTACTCACGCTTCGAGGCAGAACGAACGCGGGATAGAGAATAAGAGAGATAGAGAGAGATGGCATAAGCTTAAAAGCATATAGCGGACGAATAAAAATCCCCCGAATTAGCCAACTTCGTTAAGGTAATTAAATAGCCGAGAATGAGCGGAGCGGGAGAAATATGTTGCTTAGGGGGGGGGGGGGGGGGGGAAAATTTTAATAAGCGCCGTTAAAATGCGGGCGTGGCCGAGACCGGAAAAGAAAGGAATAGTATCGGCTATACCGTACAGTCTCGATTCGCCAAATACGTAGGAGTCAAGTGCGAGAGAAGCGGCAATTTCTCGGTTATTTTCGCAACGACTTCGTATACGCGATTATTACGAAAATTGCCGGGGGAGAGAGGTCGAGGAGAAAATGAGAGCTCGGGATTGGGGCACGATCGCGCCGACACGTCGTTTTGCGGGCGCGTCGCCGAGAGAGAGAGAGAGAGAGCAAGGACGATCATCGCGCAGCACGATATGCTCCTAGCATTTACTCGGGCCCCGCACCTACACGCTTTCTTCTATCAACACGAGGGGTGCGAGTGATAAAGAAGTTGGAGACTTTTTTTTCCTCCTTCTCTCTCTTCGATCTTGTCTGATCAAACTTGGCTTTTTCTACTTGCCGGAAAATACGGAGATTCCGGGATAAGTAATTAAAGAGCAGTTAAAGTGTTAATGGCCAGTGATAAGAGGCGAAATAAAGTTTCGCAATCAATAACCGATGAACGTCTATGATAGAATTCCGAAGTTATATAAGCTTTCGGATGATATTTATTCATATAGAAAGTATATATTTTCGCAAAAGTTGCGAGATAAATGTTCCTGAACTTTTTTTTCCTTCGTAACGAAAGGATATTGGGTTAATGTTGAAATTTCATTGAATTTGTTGAAAAAAAAAGAGATATCTTGTAAAATGGTAACGCATCTATGAGCCAAATTCAAAGTAATAACTCTCGCTTGCGATATCCCCTTTCACCCGTTTTTACCGTTCGAAATCGCGCATATGCGAACTCTCGCAGCTGCTCGCGCGTTGATTCTCCGGGGCAAATTCGTCGGATGGTCGAAAAAGTTATATATCACGAGAAGAGAGAGAGAGAGAGAGAGGCGAACGCTTCTCACCCCAACATGCAGAATCGCGTCGCATACACGCGTGTGGGCGTGTACGTGTCTGTAGCTGTGTACGTATGCCCCATTTGCGGCTCTCGGGGGCTGGCTCTGTAATTGAAAATTAAATTATGCCTACACGCCGGGCCCGCAGGCTGCCACCCTCGCTCGCGCGCGAGAGTTTCTCTTTTGGGTTATTTTTAGAACGGAGACTGGCCGTTTCTTTATTTATAGAGAGCTGGTGCGCGCGGGGGAAAAGAGCGAGAGAGCTAAAGTTTTCCTTGCCCAGGGGAGAAAAAAAATCCAACGGGGGGGGGCCGTGTCCGCTCTCCGTCCGGGAATTTCCGCGGATTCGAGCTAAGGATGTTTTGGGCGTTCTTTTCAAACCGGCCATTGTTTCCTTTTTTCCCCCCCTTTTTTTTATCTTTTCAGCAGAAATAACGAAGAAGCAGCTGTTGGGCCGCGGCTTTTCCTTCACCGCGAGATATCATTTTTGCCCCGCGCCCGAGCGCCCAGCTGTTTTAACGGGCCTCACTCTCTCTCTCTCTCTCTCTCTCTCTCTCTCTCTCTCTCTGCTATTATTTAATTAAAAAAGAGAGTGTCGGCGGGAAGAAGTTGAATATTTTAATGATGTGCAAGCGCCTGCCGAGCGCGCCTATCCTGTCTTTGTAATGGAATAAATTAAATCTTTTTTTCGACGAAATTTTTCCTCTCTCTCTCTTTCTGTGCACGCGCTTTCAAATTTTTAACAACATCCCCGAGGTTTACTTCCGTTTTTAGAAACGCTTTGCTTACGTTTCGAGAATTTCGGCCACACGATACACCACACAGCTGTAGCCAGGATCGCGCGCGGCATTTAACTCTCTCCTGCCCGGAGACATCGAGCTTTACCCGGGATTTCTCGATGCGTAACATTAATTTAGCCCGCGTGTGTTTCATTAACATCGCCGAATTGTCTCTTTGACCGAGAGACAATTGCCGCCCCGGAGATTGGCGTAGGCGTCCCGTGGCCTCGAATTTTGAGACAGTTCTAGCGCATAGTGTGGCGCTGAGTGTCCCTCTTCAAAGGCCATCATCTATCCCCCGGCAACTCGAGAAAGACAGAGAGAGAGAGAGAGAGAGAGAGAGAGAGAGAGAGAGAGAGAGACTGCCGTGTCTTGCCATAATTAAATTACGCCTTCGGAAATTCAATTTGCCCGGGAACGCGGCAAAAGGGACGCGACGACTCTGACAAAATAGAGAGAGAGCGATGGTGACGTGATAAGGGCCGTCGTGTCGCCGAATTCGACGGACACCTACGGGATCCCCCTGGAATTTTTGCTCCCTGGAAGATATAACTTTCTTTGTCCTCGATATAGCTCCATCGACCTCCGCATAATTAGATACCTTCTTCTTTCAAAATTATTTCGCGCCGCGTTCTACTTCACCTTATGAATTCCTCTCGTCGAAAATAAACTTCGGCAATAGCTCCAACACAAAATAAAGAGTAGGAAAACTAAAACACAACGTCGTAGCAAATCTTCATCAAGCGCAAGTTCTAAGCAGCTCTTCTCGCTCTCTCGTGCTCGGTGAACTGACGGGGGGGGGGCTATCCGAAATTCTAAAACTCATAAAAGTTTTGCAAACACAATAAGCCGACGTAGAGACGCTAACGCTCTCGGAGAACGGAACGCGCGCGCGATAGCTTGTACACAGGGAGAAAGAGAGAGAGAGATAGGTAGATTGGAGGTGAGCGCTAATACCAACTGATGCGGGCTATGGGCTCTCGAAAGCCGAGATCCCGAGTTTGCATATAGAGAGACTGAGATAGATAGAGAGCGAGAGAGGGAGATGCTATGGCTACGTGACAGTTCGGGAGAATGGGATTCCTACGCGGGAGGGGGGGCGAGGTCAGGGTTGCCCCCGGAAATCCATGGACATATCGTTCGCGTGTGTGCCGAGCAGAATATTCTCCTCTCTCTCTCTGTCGCGATGCCTAATTGTTTGCTAAGGCCCGGGCGCTGAGTCAACTGCCTGATAATCGGGAGGCTCTGTGTTTGCCAGAGAGAGAGAGAGAGAGAGAGAGAGAGAGAGAGAGAGAGCCGGCTCGGCGATTCCAATCGTCCAAAGAGCGCGTGTATTCCCACTCTGTCCACTGTGCAGCCTGCACGCGCTACTCTGCGATTGCTTTTTGTTGCGTCCACTGTGTCATGAGGGCTTCAACGCGGCTATTGCACCTGGCGAATCATATGCGGATGGAACACGCTCGAGAATATGATTATAGCTTTTTTTTTTCATTTTAATTGTCATCGTTAAGATTGAAATTTTAGTTTGAATAAATTTAACGGCAGACCTTCCAAAGAATCAAGCCGATTAACAAAAGTTGAGCCGAAGTTTCTTTATTGCGAGACGAAGAATCCAAATTTGCCCCGTTAAATTCGTGTTATTTGTTCCAACACGCTCCGCGCGCAAAGCTTCTTCAAGTTTCGAATTACTCAAAACAAGGCGACTCTTCGCAATTAAATTCGTCCATAATACAATTGGAAGAGAGATAAGACAAACAAACTCGGGGATCTTGCTCAAATAAACTATTTAAGCAAGTTAAGCTCCTTCAAGTACAAATATCATAGCGTTCAATGTGTAGGTGTATATAGAAACTTAAGCACCTCCCGCCCCCCTTTTGAACATTTGCCGAGTTAATAAATTTCGAAATCATCCCCTACTTTAGCTTACTTTTATAAAAATAACGATAAAGATAAAAGTTTATTTTTAGCTAAGCACACAGTGTATTATCGTACATAAGCAAAAAGGAAATATTAGCGTCGAGTGTATACGTCTGACGAATCTCGGTCGCATCTACTGACGAGGCCGATAAGCACAATACGAGTCCCTTAAATCAAGTTCAACTATACTCTCGGCTCTCTTTCCCCCAGCAAGCGCGCGCAAGCACAGATAAGAAAAAGTTTTTCAATTCATGTTTTTATCCTTTTTCAGTTTACACCGGCGGCCTCCCGAGAGCTTCGCTGCTCGGGACTCAAGATTTACGACTCTTCCAGCTCAACATCGAACGTTTCTTTTTTTTCATCCTCGTTTGAACTCCGTTCTATGATTTCGTTAATTATTGTAAAGATAAACGAATGCAAAGATCGCCAGTTCTTACAACCCAGAACAGTCAGATTCCAACAAGCCAGTCTCCAGCGTAAACCGCTAAAAATTAAAAAAAAGGCCAGTCATCAACGGTATACGTAGACGCCGTAGCGTATACACTCCATCCCTTCTCCGCCACATCCCCTCTTGCTCATATAAAACCCCAAGCTCGCATCGAGGATTTATCTTACCACTCTCGGCAAGGGCTCTCGTGTTAATTCAACGTAAAGTCCTACCCAACTAATTTTCCCTTCCTCCTCGACTCCCCCCCCCCCGCCTAAAAAAAGGTAAGAAAAAAAATAAGATATAAACGAGCCCGGAGAGGAAAGCAGTCTTATCCGTTATAAACGTCGCGTGCGAATCTCGACTGCGCGTAGAGAGAGAGAGTCGGGGCGGAAAGACGCGGCGAATTAATAAGTATATATACGGGGAAACCAAGCCGCGGCGGACAGATTGCTCGGCGGGGCTGGCTCGCCCGGCAGGGCATACACACCTGCTGCTGCTCGCGTGACGCGGGCGAATCACGAATGACCGCAAGCTTGATGGCTCGCCAGATGCCGATGGATAATGGCTAAAGCTAGCTTCTTGGGGGGGGGGGGGGGGAGGGCTAGACATCGATCCCCCCCTTCCTTCGGTGAGACTTCCTCTTTTCTCTTGCCGCGCTATGAACTTCACGCGGTTGTAAGCGCTTGTAGTATGTGTGTATAAAGGCTTGAGTTGCGGATAGCGCTTGTGCAAGCTATACTATGGGCTGTGAGAAGACGGCGATGAGGATTATGGAAAAGCATAAGTATTCGTAGATTGTTTAATAATTCGAGGGAATGGAGTGAGTCTGAAGAAAATCAATAGCTCGCGCATACATTATTGGATGTAGAAAATGAAAAAAAAATGATAAGTCGTATACTTTACGAGCGGATGACATTGGAAATATTAAACGTCAGGGGTATGCAGTTGAAACGGCGCTTCTATCGAATTGTCAGAGAGGAGAAAAGGAAGAGAAAAGCCAGAGCGAGACATAATGCTCTGCAGCTCGCTCTTTTCCTCTTTCTCTCTCGACCGAAAGATTCGGATCATCAAAGGCTCTCTCTCTTGTATATAGCTCTCGGTGCTTTCCAAGGAAAAGCGGAACGCCCGCAGCTATGCGCGTGCGCCCCCATGTGTACGTGACCCTTTTCAGTAGCTCGCCTCGCGGAGGAAAATTTTCCAGCACGCCAGTTGCACGTATACGCGCGCCAGGCAGCAGAAGCAGCAGGGGCTAAAGGAAAGCTCTCTCTCTCTCTTTTGAAATTTAATTGGTCGACCGGTGAAAATGATGTTAATGGCCTTCACATTGTTTCGCCTTCATTATTTCCCCCTTTTGGCCTCGTAAGATTGATAAATAGGCGGCTTTCTTTGATAAGAGAAGAAATGCTAAGCTCTACCGTGGACAAGAGCACTGGAGTTGACTGATGCGACGCAGCATTCTATTTTAAATTGGACGTTTATCTGAATTGTGGTTTAGTCTTTGCTTTATTCTTTTTTCTTCGACATTGTTTGATCATTATTTTAAATGTTGATGTTTAATGGGTGTGCAATGAAAAATAAAATCGTTATTTTTTAGCTGAGTTATTTTGAAAAATCGCTTTATTGGTTCCACTTCCTCTTCTCCTCTAAATTATAACGCAGTTACAAAGCTAATTTCGTAAAGTATTAAAGCTGTTAAAAGTACTCTCCAATCGATAAACCGTAATTTTGAATTTTGATTAAATTCTAGTTTACAAGATTGACTTATATTACACGCAGTTATTCAATAAAATCGCATAGTAACCATTCAATCAGTATGCAATATACAAAACAAAACCAGATCTTAATCTACGAAATTCTAATAACAGGTAAAATTAAAAAACAACACCGGGAAATCACGGCAAATCTCTCTCCAGCGTATACAGCGGCGTTATTCCAGCAACGCAAGCTGTGCTCCAGCAACAGTGCACGCGCGGGGTTTCGAAGAAAAGAGAGCCCAGTGGCCTGGCAAAGAGTGAGGCCACGAGCAAAAGAGAGGCGGCCCGAGAGAGGGATCAGAACTCAAAGAACTTTCACGGGGCGCCGGGCGATTATCGAAGACGCGCCCAGGCGGCCGATTTATGAAGTCTTAAGCGCTTCTCGCGCCAATTCGATTTTTCGAGCTTGCAAGCTCTCTTTTTCGCTCTATTTTCCAAATTCTTTCTACGCGCTCGCTTTGGTTTTAATTTTCGGAAAGACACGCTTGCAGCCTCGTGCTTTTCTTTAGCTAAGTATATTGGATACTGCATTTTTTATGCTAATGGATTCGATGCCGATTGCACGTATCAAATATTGAGAATGAATTTTATTCGATGATAAATTTTGATTAAAGTGCGCGGCTGAATCGAATCGCTCGCGTATACAATAACAGTTGTAGCTCATCCAAAGCTCCAACGATCAATTCCGAGCGATGAAAATTATTAACGATTTACCTGGGATTCGCATAAATTTTTTCTTTACATGTTTATACAGATATACATTCTTTTCTATATGGCACGATAATACTTGTATTTAATACACAGCTCTCGTTTAACGAAATAACACAAATCATAGCCCAACGAACGCATTGAAAATAATGCACTCGTTGCGCGATATATCCACGTGATATACTCGGTTCCCAGCCTGCCAAGGAACGTTCAACAACCTCTCACCGTCAACAAAATAAATATGTACACATAACGCATCGGTGAAAATAATAATGTTACAGACTAAAAAGAAAGCTCAGCTATTTACAGTTTCAAACTAACAATTTTACACCTAGTCGGTTTACCTAATAATCCAAAGATCAAGATCTTTCATCGTTCACTGCCGTTTAAGGTATGAAATAAGCGATTTTCGGCAATCTACCGGTGCTCTTGTAAATGTGGTAGTCGTAGATGAGATTGACGAAGAGGAGGATGATGAGCAAGAGCAGGCAAGCGTTGAGAATGTCGATCCCATACATGCCGGTGTCTATGGGCTGCTTGCAGATCTCCTTTCTCATGATTTCTCTGACCTTCGTTATAAAAAAAAATATAATACATATACATTCTGTCGGGATATAAAAGTACGTTCATAAGCATTATAAATGGATTACCTGTCTATTGGAAAAATCGGTATTATTCGAGCACTTGATGTCGTTCATGTCCTTTATCAGATATCCGTACTTTATGAGAAACTCTTGGAATCCCGGCGTGAACTCGCAGTCGCATCGCCAGGGATTATTCCCGAGGTAGAGACTAGCCGCAGTCTGGCTGTGAGGCAGCACGTTCTCCAGGGCGTAAGTGGCGAACTGCAAAAATTAACGGACGAAACAAGTCCATAAGTAAGCTATACGTGTATCCTCGTGTTTTGTCGAGCGACCAAACGAATTAAAAAAAAGGGGGTTCTGATACGTGTACGGGGCGACAAGAGAAAATACTTTCTACACACATTGCTCATTTTATTACCCCGCAGACTGAGTAGCCGGAAGTGCTCGAGCCAATCGGTGCCATCGAGTAGATTGACGCTCTCCACTTGGTTGTCGTCCAGATAGAGGTCGATCACGCTCCTGTACACCGGGTTCATCTTTAGCGGACTGAGATCGCTAATCTGCCGACAGAAACACACACACACACACGCGTCCGATTATATACTTTGTCCTCGTCATCCTTTAGCCACAGCACACATATCGGGGGTAAAACTTTGTTACGGGGGACACGGAGGGTAAAATTGTTTTCGCAGAGAGTATACGGCCTCGCTTATCTGGCCGTGCCATCCTCTCCCATCAGCATCAGCCCCCCCTCGTTTCCCAGAGCTGTATCGAGAACTATATAGCAGTTGCGTTACCTTGTTGCCCTCGAGATGGAGGGTAGTGGTATTAGCGGGCAGGAAGCTTGGCATATCGGTAAAACCGCGGTGGCTGCAGTTGACAGAGGCGAAGGCCATGAATTGCCGCTGCTGACGCAGAGGAGCCTGCTGCTGCTGCTGCTGCGACGGCTGTTGCTGCTGCTGTTGTTGGAGGGTCGTGGGGCCGGTACTAGAAGCAGTAGGGTTGCCGAGAGCCGCCGCGCTGTTCACGACGTACACGAGCTCGCACTCGCAGACGGCCAGCTGCCGGCACTCCTCGTCCAGCCGCTGCGCACGTTCACCCCAAGCACACATACGTATAGGTATACACACATGGATATATCTATATATAGATACGTAGACGGCGGCCGAGTAGCTTGGTATATTAATATATTAGCCGGCTTCGAGCTGACAGATATCGGCTGAACTTGCCCGGCTCCCTTGGCTTCCAACCCCCTCCGGACTTTATCGTTCTACGTATACGTATAGGCGAAAACCTCAGGGAAACTTTATTCCGACATTCACGACGTTATTACGGAAAGTTGAAATAATTAAATATTGAAATCCGCCTTTTCTTTTTCTTTTCTTTTTAAAAATTATCGTAACATAAGCGAACACAAACTCGTTGACCCAGAGACAGGATTTTTCTTGCCAAGCGCGCTCGGTGTATGCCGCTGTTAAAGGGCGCATTACCTGCACAACTTCCATAACAAACAGAAGGGGCCGTCCTTTGAACGGCGTCCAACAGCGCAGGCTGTCCCTGTCGGCGATGCGTTCCACTAACGAGCCGTACGTATCGTTTACCAGCCAGGCTGAACTCTCGTCGCACGTCCACTGATTTCCTTCGGTGACGTTAAAAATAAAGGGCATTTTTATAAATTTCATCCCTCTCTGCGCGCGTGTGAGAAACGACTTTTTTTTATCCGGCTCTGTTATACTTTTTTTTTCTCGCGTTTATAAATATAACGTCGACGTTTTTACTTTTCTTAGAATGATTTGACGTTTAATAATGCAAAGGTAAACACGACGCGGCTATCGACAGTCTGTGCTATCGATGCATCGCTCGAAATTAAAATTATCGATTTTTCGCGGATCAGCATATCGGGTGGGGTGATGTTACGCTTTTCTCAATCAAATGATTAAAATCGACTCTATTAACCGTTGCAGCAAAATAAAATCCAATCACTGTGTATACCTGACAAATAAACCTCCCTCAGACTGTCGATGCCGACTAGGTCATCAGGCTCGAAGTGGGCGAGGGCGTTGCGTCGCAAGTCGAGTATCCTCAGGGCGGGCAGTTGAGCAAACGTCCAGTCGGGCATATCCCTCAGCCTCGTGCCGCTGATCTCCACGACCTGCGCAACCAAACAATGAACCCAAGTCCCTTGTAGGCACCATAGCAGAATAAGGGCGCATTACCTGTAGCGAGCGAGCATGGGCGGGAAAGGGCGTGAGTATGCGGCTGAGGCTGCCGTTGATGATGGAGAGCCGCCGGAGCCGGGGCAGGGCAGTGAGCACGGCCAGCGCGTCAAGGCCCTCCTCCCGCCAGTTGAGCACGGTCAGGCTGCTCACCGTCTCGGGGCTGCGGCGAAACGCGTTAATCAGATTTGCGGCTTACTTCGAGAGGACTGTTTGACGCGCGAGAGACTCCCTTCTCCCCCCCAGAGCTTCCGAGAGCCGCGGCTCTACCGCTAATTATACTAACGTTAACGCCTGACACTGCGTGTTTACCGCTTTGCTGTATACGTGCTAGTTTGTATGGAAAATCGTGCGTTTTTTTTTTGTGAAGAAAACGGAGGATTTTGAAAGTGATCGTTACTTTAATTTTTTTTCCATGTGTCTCACCTGTCGATGTACAAGGAGTAAGACAGTCCGTACAGGCAAACGAGCTCGGTCGTTCTGTTGCCGTACGGCAGCGTGCTGTCGACGAATTTGCACTCCGGCAGCTCGTCGCTCATTTCCCGGGCTCGACCTACCTGCCTCGAGAGGAATCTAAAAAAAGAAGCAAAATCAGACAATCCATCGAAAATTTGCAAAGTTAACGATGAACCGTCGACTATATTTGTAATCGACTCGGAGAGACATTCAATTAGTTAGCCGCATCGCGTCTGTTTAATTGCAAATTTTCCGATTGGTCATATCAGTCAGCGGAGA
The DNA here is from genome assembly GCA_030522585.1 of Anagyrus pseudococci. NCBI lineage: Eukaryota > Metazoa > Arthropoda > Insecta > Hymenoptera > Encyrtidae > Anagyrus > Anagyrus pseudococci. Next base: position 58,323 of record JAPYYQ010000237.1, read on the forward strand.
CAGAGTCTGACGTGCTTTACGAATACAAGCCCGAGTAATTGGAAATAGAAAATCCTCGTCGCAGAGCGACGCGTCGTCAACTCAATATGTCATAAGCTGCGAAAGGCATACAAGTTGCACGAGACGTTTTGGATTCGTTCTAAAAACGGCAATATCTCCGCGCCCGATCGGCCCCCGGCTGATTACATTAATACAAGTTCGCGGCGCTGATATATCCGTCAATTTTGAATATGACGCAATGGATTGCGAAATATTTGCCGGGATTCGACAAATAAAGCAAAAAAACAAGAAGATAAAAAACAAGAAAGGTAAAAGACGAGAGGTGAAATTTACGAGCGCGCGGCAGGCGAGCCTCCGAGAGAGAGAGAGAGAGGAGAGCTTTAAAGAGCCCTCTTCTTTCTCTCCCGGGCGCATTGCACGCGGCGATTTTGGGCATTAGCATTGGATTTTGTAAGCCGGAGGCGCCGCTCTTGCGTCATCATTCAAATAAAACAAACCCGTCGAATTTCGAGCGTTTAATAATACCCTCCGCCGAGTCTCGCTTATCTCTCGCTTGCAATCTACAACCACCTCCGCCAAAGTAATCAAAAACAATAATAAATCTCTCGCTCTCGCTCGCGGGGCATTAAAGTACGACAAATCGGATGCCACTGTTTTATCGCCGTCGTAAAACGTTGATTTCGCCTTGGAGAAGCGAACGATGGATATACAGCCAAAAGAGGGGGCTTAAAGCCACGTGTGGAATATATCGAGTTGGCGAAAAAAGAAGAAGCGATGGAGAAAACAAATAAACCTCGCTATCTTATCGCGATGATTTTCATCTTCGCAATATCCACGTCGCGCGCGTCGCTCATTAATATACACGCCGGGGTAAATAAAGACGACGACGACGACGCACAGAAACACACGTATGTAAAATCGAGACGAAATATAAGCCGCAGCTTCTGTATCTTTCTCAATTGCGCAATGCCCGCGTGGAAATTTTCGAGGCGGGTTTAATCAATGCCGATGAAAAGAGAGAGAGAGAGAGAGAGAGAGAGAGAGAAACATGTCTTCTTTGAATAATTATAGAGAAACCCAGATGCCGAGCGTGAACGGCTCTTACTCGGTTCGGAGTGTTTATACGTATATATACGCGCACTTGGATGATTTTCTCTTCTGTGCGATAAAAATGTACACACACGCACGTATATAAGTAAAAAAAAAACGATAATGATTTCGGTAGCTTGGATATTATGTGTACAATGTTACGCGCTTAAATATATCTAATATTTGACAGAGAGCGCGACGCGAGAGCACACCATATTTTTGCGCGATAAAAAGCTCTCGGAAACCGATTCGCCCCGTCGAGCGTTGTATACACATTTGTGTATCTACACACCAGGGCGATACCGAAGTTTAATCAAGTGGGCCTACTTTATGCTGGAGCAGCAAAAAAATATGGCTCTCTCTCTCTCTCTCTCTCTCTCAAAAATAGAGTACATTTCGACTTGCCCCGACTAAATATAAGCTCGATACTCGACGCTTTGAAATTGAGTTTACCCCTCCCCTTTAAATTATATTTTCCAGCCTTTAAATGCTTTCTTCGTTTATTTCTATTACCATCGCGTAAGAGCGAAAGAGTATCTGTATCGTTTCCGTAAGCGTTATGTTTGATTTCGTCGAGTCGAAAGTGTACACTTGACATGGATTCGTCGAAGAAAAGAAGCGAATTCAAGAGAAGTCGCTTACGCTATTCGCCTCTGAATAGCCTCGAGAGAAAAAAAACAAAAATGACACTCTTCACTTAATCCACCCCGCGTTCAAAAGAAAAAGAAGCACAATTACACAATTACTACTTTGGAATAATCATCGGTATCTAAAAAAAACCCAAGTATCTAAATTTAAAAATAAAAGATTAAGAGTAAAACTCACGTGAGTAGCGCCAACGCGCAAATGCTCCGAGCCGTCATCGTGGCATGTGTCTATACGTGTGCCGGCCGCGTCTAGTCCTTTAATTCGATAGTGCAGCAGTAGTGCGGCTTGCGCGAGAAAGAGATAGAGGAAGCAGCTCGCACGAGAGCTCAGCCGGGCGACTCGCGGCGCGCGTGCGCCGCGACTGGGAAAAAAGCCCGGCGCGGATGCCATAAGACGCGAATATTGCCGGCAGCAAGCTTTATCGGGGGGGCCCCGCTCAGCCGCTCGCGTTTCTTTACCTGACCTCTCCCCCCACCGGCCTGCTCTCTTGCACGCTTGTATATACACACTAATCCGATCGGATAACATATTCCAACCGAGGGGAATGATTGATTAGCGTGGTGTGAAATTTGGAGACGTTAACGCGCGGCTTGCTCTTGAGAATCAGTACGTGACCTTGATTGTCAAAAGAAGAAGTCGGAGCGACTGGATGCCGAATATACACATCTTGCGTGATAATTTATTCGGGACAAAATTGAGACGAAGATCTTCTGAGGATAATATAAGCATGATGGCTCATATGTTTGTGACTACTGGCCTGGTTTTATCGGCGAATAACACAGCTCGGTTAATTTTAATGAAGGTATACATTGGAACAAATTCCGGGATATTCGACTTTTGAACGTTTAGCAATGTTATGGTGTATATTCATGGTTATAATATGCTTCTATGTATACGCGAGAGTTATGGAATGTAGCCCGCATACATATTTTTTTTCCATGTACTTTTTATAGATTTTTGTAATAAATTAAGAAACGATACGAGAGGAAAATATGTGGGTATAGTTTCGTTAGATTTACTTTTACAGCTCTGTAAATATATACACACATATGCGCACATCTCTCTGTGCGGGGAAAGTAATAGAACTAAAAATATAATGACGTTGATGAAATTTTATCTTTGGATTATAAATTTTAATTAAGCCGCTTCGAGCTTAGTCTATAAATTACACGTAACAAGCTAACCGATTTTGACAATAATGAATATTATCGCCGGCGATGTTATACGCGATATTACTAGTTTTGAAAACAAGTTTACATAGCTCTTTCTCTCTCGAACTATCTCTAAATATCATCATGTAAATGATGTTTGATTAAGGAAAATTAATGAGTCATTTTTGTTTCTTTCCAAAAAAAAAGTATGTATATATATATAAATGTGTATATATATATATATATATATATATATATATATATATATAAATTTTATCGGGCATTATGTAAACATTTACGATACCAATAAACTCGATTATTATTAACTGCAGTTGCTTAATTTTACAACGAATTATCGGAAATTTCGTTCTCGAAATATAAAATAAACGTCAATCGCGGAGAGACGTAAGTTTCGTAAAGTGATAATCCGCTTACCCACACGAGAGTGTGCGCGCGTGTGCCCCTCGTAAATCGTCTTTTGTGTATGCTCAAGATTCCTTTTTTTTTTATTTATTATATTTCGCCGAACGAAACCGTCTTATTTTCTTCTGTTTCAAGCTCGATAAATTTCATAAAAAGCCCGAACGTATCTCTTATTATACAACTTTAATCGACGCACACGAGAGTGAGATAACGCGACAATTGTACCTACATCCCCTGGCTGCATCGAGAAGAAAAAAAAATCGAAGTATGCAATCGATAAGGAAAATTTGTATTTTCAGGTGTGTTCCGAGCTTTTTCGCGCGCGGCCCGTCAAATAAAACGTTAAATCTCGCGCTCTGATCTTGTTTTTTTGTCCGATTAGCGCGCTCGAGGCGCTAATTACCGCGCGCCCGGTGATTGACGGCTGTGCTTGCAGAAGTGGCCGTTATCCGAATGGATTTTGAAGCAGCGCTTTATGCAAGCGGCGTTCCCGATGCTTATCGGGATTTATTTCGAAAGCCCCAGCTATAATGTTTTATTGATACTGTAAAATTTGAAGAGACAGATAGAGATTCTCTCGTTTTAAATTCAATTTTTTGCTCACGTTACTGATGATAACCGTTTTTTTGGGAATAAATACTTGGCACTTTTGTTATTTGAGCTTTCACTGACTGTACAAGGAAATTAGGGCGTTAAAGTTTGGTGTTTCTTGTTTATAAATTCAAAGCTGCCTATCGATGCTTATTTAACATCAGCAAGTTCGGGTCATCTAGACGAGAGAGAGAGAGAGAGAGTGAGCGGAGATGTATACAATTTTTAAAGCGATACGAGAATTTTGATGCCTCTCAAATAGTCAAGGTCGAAACGCGCGAGAAAAAAAATGTGACTACGATAGAGAGATAAATTTGGGCACAGTATATACGAGAGAGCTTGTATTTGCTTATCTCGAAACTGTTTTATTATTACTCCGTTGTCTCAAGGTCGCCTCGTGATAATTATACAATCCTCCTATGTTAATTACGGGAATGGAACGTCTAACGGTCTACCTCGACGTAGCGTAACTTTGCGTTTTCAACTTGACCTCTAAGCTCTTTTCTTTACCATTTGCTTCTGCCTCGGCCTTTCATGCGCTCCATTCTTTCATGTTCGTTTCAGCTGCTCAGAGAGCCGACCTGTTTTATACTTTTCAACATTTAATTATTATGATAAAAAATTATGCCTTTGGCTTTAATGCCTAGCGCGTCTATCTCCTAATTATGTAATTTTCTTCCTCTTTAACTATTTATCTCTGGCTTCGCTTTCTTTTTTTCATCCGACCTAAAGTTTACTTTGCTTCATAATTTATAAGCAGGTTTTTAGTCTGTATACAGCTCCGTTATATTCAGATTATCCGAATTTCAGCGCTTTAATTCAAAGTTATCCCATCTTCTTAATATATACGTGTAAACCTTTTTTCGCAAACAAATAAATATATGCTGAACGTATAATTCACTTTTTATGACGTGCTTACATCCCACGGATATAATAAAACATCTTGATTTAAAAAAAACAGCAGGCATAAACGTTAAAAGAAAAAAACCTCGCTTACATACAATTAGCGAATATATTAATTAATTACCTGCGGGATGAAAAAGAAACGAAAGAAAAAACAAGGATCGACGAAACGTAATCTACGGTTATCATAGATATAGCTCCAAAAAAAAGTAACATGCGAATTCCCATATTTAGGGATCCGAGAATAGAGCCAACTGATTTACAGAGCTCGCGCGTGCCGCAAGGAGATGACCTTTTTTTGCGTCACCCCGTGTGCTCGTCCGATCTGTCGTTTAACGGGTGTATATATAACAACGCGAAGAGAGAGAGAGAGAGAGAGAGAGAGAGAGAGAGAGAGAGAGAGGCACACTCCCGCTGGCTCCAATCGACTCGGGACTGGGCTAGCTATATATGCACGGCGCGCGGCCTTTTTTTATCGATCAAACCCCGAGCGCCGAAAGCGAAAGTCTTCACCTTGAGACTCGCGGAAGCGGCGAACCCCCAGTGACATCTGTATACAAGCCGTTGGAATTGTCTCTTTGCTATAATGGAAGGTCTAAAAGGCATGCGCGAGAAACATTTTCGTTGTACTTTCCGATGGTAAGTTGGTTTGGTAAGACTACGGGGGGTTGCGTTACCCCTCGCAACCCCCGTCGCTAAAACAGTGGTATTGATTTTTTGTTCGAATCACGGAAAATAGCGCGAATCTTCTGCTAGGCTACTTTCTTTTATTTTATTCAACGTATGCGTTAATTAAGCACAGAAAAAAATTTGAATTTCAAGATCAACTTTGCGTTAGTTTAATTTAAGCCCAGCCGGATGAGATTGTGAAGAGTTTCCTTGAATAATCGATGCACGCCGAGATCTTGCCGGCGGAGCATAAAGAAATCAATTTTTTTTTTCACCAAATTTTATCTCTCTGGATAGCCATATATTCCGATAATACGACAAAACTCGAAAGTTTTTTTCTCTCTCTCGTGTATTTCATGCTTCTTAATGAGATACAAGAGTTAAAGGGGAAAAAATTGAACTATAAATTACATACAGCACACGTATTATTCTTGTATTAATCTATTTTATTTGCTTATTAGTAACGAACCACATGTATGGACGTATAAATCTTAACGTTATAACTTAAAATTAATTAATAACTAAAGGATGTCTTGCTCATAGATAATAAGTGTAACAGTCAAAATTAATATACAACTTTACTTAATTTTTACAACAATAAAGATATTCGACATATATATAGTAAATAAACATTCGAACACTTGGCAATCGAATAGGACGTAAAAAACTGATGTAACAAATATAATTTCCCTGTTGGAAAGAAAAAAAATTGTTATGGTCACGAATGTATTTTTGATGAACTATTTGAACGACGAGAAAAAGTGTCAAAAATCTACAAAGATTATCGGTTTTGTAAGCTAAAAATATGTAGCATTTCCACCAGGGATTTAACGTTTTTTTTCAAATGAGTAAATCAAACAATTTATAAAAAGAAAACATAAGTTTCATATACGGCTCCAGGTGATGTAAAATGTATCTACAATCGGCTATCTAATCACAGAAACGTCTTAAACCGAGTGATTTTAAAATTTCTCAGCATTATTTACTATATATATATTTATACGTAGAAGACAATGCGCCCACGAAGGCGCGCGCGCACGTCACTAAGAATCGAGGAATCAAGTTGTACAACGAAAAACCGACGAAAAAAGAAAAACTTAAATCCAGCCGACACCGTTCAGCGCCGGAGCCGACGCAAAACGACGAGTTAACGAAATGTTATTAAACGAAAACGAGAAGCAGAGCGCCGATAAAAAATATATACGCACCGCATAACGCACTGGACACACATATTGACGGATATCGTTTGCTATGGCGCACACACCTTGCCATAAAGTGTTTAATTCGTTCTCGCGTTACAACAAACGTGGACGAGAGACATATCGTATCTGCGTTCGCTTTACAATCTCGTCTCTATTTCGGATTCGAGAGCGATGTGGGACTGGAGGAGAGTATTATAGACTTTCTGGTGTACGCGTCGTCGCGTTTAAATATTTACAGATTATTCTATCCAGCGTGTGCGCGTTACGATCCACGCTATTAAGTACTTTCTATACAGGTTTACAACCGCACGTGGATATTGCACGTTTTACCCCATGTATTCGTTGCGCGCGACTGTAACGGATGATCGCGACGACTATTTAACTGCGGAAACGACGACGCGAGGATCAATGGACGATTGGAAGATCCTCAGCGATGGCTCTGTGTGTATTGCGAATTGTTTGAAAGAAGGACCGGTTTTATGGACAACTGTTTTTTTGTGGGGGGATCTTGAGAGTAATGACGCGTATGTATGCCTCTCTAGCGCCTATTTGTTATCATCGAATCGCTCGCGGAATGAAAATGTTTATGCGTATATATACCGTCTTAACTTAGGTAAACAATGGATTCGCTGATTAAATTTAGTAATACAATTGGTATCGTCGATTAACGGCTATATAAAATTAAACAACGTAATTGTTGAAAAGAAAATCGCTAAGATACAATTACTATAGGGGGGAACTAGTTACACTTACATTTATTTCACATTAATTTTAACAGTTTAATTGCTTGTGTTTTCCAATGTACTTACGAAGTTCGAGTGAGATCTAGTCTAATGTAACACACACTGACGCGCACGAAGAGGTCGATTGGACAACGAATTCAAAAAATGATTTAACGAAAATTTTGATAATCTCTAACTAATTTATCGTACATATTTATCGCTATTTTGTTTTCTTTTTACTCTATTTCCTCTCGTTAGTTTTACTTACGGCTAGTGACATTGGAAAAAAGAAGCTTGCCCTCTCTGTCTTGAGAGAGCTCCATTTGATAAATTCATTTTTCTTTCATATAGTATATCGGCATATACAACCACTGTTGCCAATTTCGGACGTTTGAAGTTTTGTCGAAAAAGCGAAATTTACTACCGTGGATGTATTTCGTCCTCTGACAAACGAAAATATGCATTTTGACAGTCTTTGAGTTTTAAAAATAGATTCTCCCAAGCCCCTCTCGTATTATCTAACAAGATTTTTTTTTCCTTTCAATTTACCAAAGTGTTTTTATTAAAAAGTTTCGCACTTCTGTCTTTCTAATCCTCCAATCTATAGGGCTAACAGCAGTTTTCATCACAAATAAAGTAGTTTGATATTCTATTAATCCTCTACGCTTCCAAAATTTCATTCATCGGTGAACATCAAACGAAGGATAATAAGACATATTTAATAATTGTCATTTGACGATTAAGATAAAACCGACGAAAATTTGTAATTATGATGACGACAAACTTGAACTAAAACTCAACGAAACAAAATAAATTCCGGAGGGGGACAGGCGCAGCATGTCCGAATACACACATGTATAATATATATATACGCACTAAATCTTTTAAATTTGGCCGCTCGCTCGCGCATCGAACCGATATTATTATCTTGCATCTTTTTACTTTTCTCCATATCCATTTTCTTACTAAAATACCAGTGTTTCCTACTCGATATATATAATTTGCTCGAGTTCACTTTCTCGCCCGCTTCAACGCTTTTGCTCTACATAACTTTACAATATGTATATAACATCTCACACACAAACACACGACTTTTTGTTTTTTTTTTCTTTAGCATATAATGTATATCGTATATCTATCCTCCATAAGGGAAGTTCTATCATCATTTTCTCTTACGTATATCCATCTAGTGTACTTTGCGCTCTCTCTTTCCTTAATTGATCCAACTCCGTCGACGTGCTAAAGAATACGATATCCAGCTATGACACTATTGATACGATCGACGAGAGAGAGTGTGCGTCACGCTTCTCGTCAACTAGCGACTTTTTCTTTTCATTTAAATTCAGTTAGCTAATCGAACACGAACATCGATAATGAGGCTGTGTCTCGCTGTTGCCTCTCCCCTCCTCCTCCCCGAGCGTCTGTATATCGGACACGAAGAGACGCGCGGCAAAGGATTAAGCCTCTCCAACTCGTTGGCCAATGCGCTTACTCTACAATTCATTGATTCAATTATCTTCTAGAGAGCTTAAAACAATCTTCCGATTAATTATCTAATAGAATTGCGCTTGTTTCTCGCTGGTACCACGAAGAATACAAAAAAAAAAAATAACACAAGTATCAGTCAAACGTATAATAGAGTCCCATTTTGACACTTGGCTGAACAACACAAACATTTGCGCTACGATTAGAGAATCACACAGGTGTGTATATGTATATAAGAAGAGATCGAGAGCGTCAAAAAACGGACAAGAGGTCAGTCGTAGAAGAGAAGCTCCGCACGGGCAAAGCAGCGAGTAACATATCCCGATAACCGAGAGCTTTATACTTTCTCTCTCCCTCTCTCGCGAGCCCTCTTATACATATTTTGGCACAGTTTTGTTACGTAATAAACGCGATACGTACCACCCCCCCCAAATTGCATTTATACATCGATCTCGGCCATTACGATTCAATCATCATATCCGGTCGAACGTGGCTGTATAAAGGACGGCGTCGGAGTGCCAGCTTTTCCGACGAAAGTCGACGAAACTAAAAGTGCTCTTCCGCTTTCGGTTTCGAAATCTGCCGAATACATCGCCAATAGAGACGACACTTACTCGCGCGAGGAAGTTTATATCCGCGATGGCATATCTCGTCTACTGCTTTATTTACTGTCTCGCTGGGCTTAACGACGATATGACGGACGATACGATCGATATACGTTCCTGAGGTTCACGTCTGTCGTTGATGTATATCGTTTTCTGTTCCGCGGACGTTCGCAGTGGAATCATAAGCGTGCACACGAGTTTCTCGTGTTTCATGCGATCACCGATCATGCGAGGCCGGTTATATCTATGAGCTCTCGTAACTCGTAGCTCATTCAGGGTCTGTCGGTTGAAAAGTTCGTCTGAAATTATATTCGTTTGTCTCGCTCGGGATTTTCTATTTCACTTTCTCGCTTATCGTTTCGAAAATATGTTTTGTACTATATTTCTCTGTTTTCTCTTTCTCTCTGTCTCGCTCTATTGAAGCGAAATTTATAGCGAGTACTTGACGCGATCAAGCTGAATTATTTAGCGAGATTAATTGCGGTGACATATGTTCGTGTTTCGATGGAAGGACGTATCGCAATGGCACGATTTTAACGATCATTGATAAAACATCGGTGTATCCAAAGTTTAACCAAACATTCTCGAGAAAATATATAAACTGCGTGAAAAAACGGTGCACATTCCGTATACGGATGTTTTAATTGTTCGTCTCTGTGTTGTATGTATGTATGTACCATGTGATCACAGTAAAAGTTTGGACAATTTATAAAGTGAGAGCGGTATAGCCGTGTACATCTTACAGACAAATGCGCTATAGATATCCAACGACAGCTAACAACGAATTCACGCGTCTTACAGCTATTCCGTTGTCCACTCCGAGAAGCAGCACATCCGTGCCTCGTGCTCGGCCAACCAACAAGTGAAAGAGAGCAACCGATCCAGCTGGCTCGACACTGATCTCTCGCGACGCCTAGAAGATGTGCGGCGCAAGCTGGAGCTTCCAAAGTGACACCGGCCGAGCGAACACGGTGACCTGTCCCTTCTCCTTACCGCCAACGAGGAAGACGTAGAGGGGCGCCGGTCCCGGTGTATTTCTCTCTCCGCTCTCGGAGGCGGCCAGCTTGGCCCTCTGCCTCTCCGCCCTAGAAGCGCTTACGGCTCGGCGCGAGGGCGAGCCGAGGGGCAGGCTCTTGGGTGGGGCGCGCGGCCTCATCTCCTGGAGCTCGAGGAGCTCGGCGAAGGTCTGGCTGGCGGAGCGGCCGGGCTCGTCCTCCAGCACGCTGTCCGGCGGACTGTTGAGCAGCTTGGCGTAGCGCGACGACTCGCCGCCCGAGCCGTCCTGGCTGCTCTGCGGCGGTGGCGTCGTCGTCGGCGACGTTGGCACCACGCTCTCCGAGGTGCCCAGGTAATTCGGGTTGCAGAAGCCGAACTGGCTGTCGCGCAGCGCCTGTGGGGAATAAATCGGTATGAGGATCGTTTGCTCCGCTGGGATACGCATAGCGTGGCACACTTACCGGGGTCGTGACTGCCGACGATCCGCGATGGCTCCTCAAGCGCTTCGGCCAGTCGTCGTCGGCGAGGGGATCCCCGGGGCTGCGAGCGCCGATGCTCGCGTAATCCGAGGTCGACTCCTCGCCCTCCTCGAGATCGGCGAACCTCACCGACGCCGAATTCGGCAGCTTCGTGCACGGCGTCTTCGGCGTCTGCACCGCCTCGTACAGGTGCGAGCTGTAGCTCTCGCCCCGCGCCGGCTGGCAGGCTTGATGAAGCGAGGCGAAGTCCCTGCAACAAGCTTACACTTAGTGAAACGCGCAAAAATGTACAAAATAAAAATAATAACACCAAACATATCTCACCGTTTCTCCTCCTCCGGCAGCTCGATGAGCTGGCTAGTCGGTGGCTCCTTGCGCTTCACCTCCTCGTCATCGGTGTCCTCGTCCGGATCGACGAACACCAGTCTGGCCGCCTCAACGGGCGTGAGCACGGGGGTGGGCAGGGCCAAGGCTCGGAAATTCGGTACTGAGATAGGCTCGCGAGTCATGCCGGAGTAGCCCGAGCCCATCAGCGGCTCGATCATGCTCGATCGCGGCGGATCGGACATGCGCTGTGCGCACCGCCGACGCTGCGCCAGGGCGTTCGAGCTGCGCGACTTTACCATCCCCGTCGACGGCTCGACCACCTCGATGTCGACCTGTTGGAAGGGAAAGTACGAGTTTGCCTGATGCGCAAACTCACAGCCGGTCAGCTTTACTCTAGCCCAAACTACTTTTGCCAATTGTTTGGGGGGTGTGGGGGAGGAGTTTTATCGGCGGGTGGTAATTTTGCGGTTGACGGCGATCAACCGAGAGCCTTTTTCACAATTTGATATTCGTTCATCTTTTTGTTTTTCAAAGTAGATCGTAAGGAGACTTACCTCCGAGGGGCTCTCGAGCTCGTGGTCGTCGTGTCCGCTGAGCACCGAGTAGCTGCACTTGTTGGGGTGACTGAGCCTCGACAGGTTGATCTGCGAGAGCTTGGATATCTCGCGGAGGAAGCTGGGCCGCGTCGGGGCTGGATCGCAGGGCGAGATGCGCCCGTAGCTGCTCAGGCTCTTGATCGCCCTTTGGCTACGATTGCGCGTCCTCACGGCGGCGTTGCCGAAGCCAACTATGCTGCCGGCTGCTCCGGGCGCGGCGTCCGCGGCTCCGCTGCCTCGCAGCAGCAGCTCAGACACCGCGAGGGCGACGCTCTCCGCTCGGGGCTGGGGCTTCGGCCCCGTCACCGTCAGCCGCTCCCACGTCTCCGTACCTGCGAGTACCCATGTCAGCTGTTTTATATCGTACTGAAAAACAGAGGAGGAGGAAGCGGTCGTCGTCTCTTACCAAAATGGAACCTCCACAGCTCGTTGGTAGCGAGTCCTCCACTTTCGCCGCCGAAGATCAGCATGCAACTCGGCAGCCTGCAGGCAGCGTGTCCGTGGAGGGGCCCCGGCCCGGGTTTGTTGCGCACCAAGCACCATGACGCGGCGTTGACGTCCCAGCGCCAGCAGTCGCTGCGCTCCTGCAGGTCCGTCATCCCGCCGTAGATGTACATGGCGTCGTTGTGCAGCACTGCCGAGTGCTTGTGCCGAGCCGGCGGGCCGGTGTCGCACGACGACAGCAAGTGCCACGACTCCGTCTCTGTAAAAGCCGCGCGCGTGTGATCAAGCTTTGATCGATGCTGTTTTTAGACTCGACTATTCTTTTCGAATTAGTCTGATGGGAATTTTTCCCTTCTTTCTCTCTGTCGCACGTTGTTATAACTGGTGCAAGTTCTTCGATTGCTGTTGCTTTGCCGCAATAACGACGTTACAGCGCTTCCATTAACAGCCGCGGGGAAAGTTTATAAAATCATTCGGGCGAAATGACTGGAAACAACACTGCCGGCGCTTGGTGGAAAATATAAAATCGCATTTATCGGTAGCGCGCGACAGTTAGGCAAACTTAATTATTTGCCTATAGCAGCGGCAGAGGAAAGAATCGAGAGAAAGAAGGGTATGGGTCCGTAACGTCTCGGAACCAGAGAGAACGCTCGGGTATACGTGGAGAGAGTGAATACTTACCAAAGTGAAACGCCCAGAGCTCGGAGGAGCTGCCCCTGAGGTCCTGGTATCCTCCGTAAATAAGCATCTGTCCGCGGTGCACGAGGGCCGAGTGTCCGCGCCTGCCCCTGGGAACGGCGCAGCCCTTTTGCGCCCTGATCTTTCGCCACGAGTTCGACTGCGGACAAGTAAGGGGGAGGATACAACGCATTGTCGCATCATCGTGGCGCCGATCAAATATTTATCTAGGGTCTACCTTGACGGTGTAGCACCAGAGCGGAGTCTCGGTGCCGGCGGAGAAGCCGAGCTCCCCGCCGAACACGTACAGGCAGTCCTTGTAGGCGACCGCGCTGTGCTCCTGCAGCGCCGGCGGACGTTCTCCCGAGGGATGGAGCTCCTCCCATCTGCTTTCGGCTGCAAGACAAATTAATCTCGGCTGTACTCTTTGAGCCTCCCTATCCTCCTACTCGCTTCTCACGAGATGTGCGTTGGGATGAAAAAGCTCGGCCCGATGGAACAGCTTCAACGATCAAAGCTTCAACGCCCGAGAGCACGTGTCAATCTTGCTTCGTCCTCTATACCCGCAGAATCTGTCTGTCTTCTCGACTCGCTAAGATTGAAAGCCCCTCGTGTTCCTTTTTTTTCTCCTCTGCTTTCTTATGGGGAAGAGAGAAAAAGCTTGTGTGGGGTAAGGCTCTGTGCGAGAGCTGCGTCTTTCTTTTCGCTCTTGATTATGCTCAAGGAGGGTTTGACGTTGGACGGGATTTTTATCAAAATTACATTTACAGTATTTTATACCGGCTTTATTTATATGCACGTGAACGAAATATTTTAACCGAACGAAGATGATTTTAGGTAGATCTACATTCATGAAACTGAAAAAAGAGAAGAAAAGAAAATAGGAAAAATCAGGGCTCGCTGGAAAATTTAAGCCGAAGCAGGCGTCAGCCGAAAGAGGTGTACGTGCTCGACAACAAAGAGCGGCACTACGCGAGGCTATAACACTATATGGGTGTGTATGTGTGCGTGTGTGTTGAGCAGGCGCCAATTCGCAGGTCGATCGGGTTCCGATCCCTGGGAAAATCACTAGCCCACGGACAAAGCGTCGCACTTCTCTTTTTCCAGCGCGAGAGAAAAAGAGAGATAGAGATAGAAGCCTCGAAGACATGCACACCCGACCACTACTGACCCACAAGTGCGCCTCCGGGGGATGCAGCGTCTTGGATTGGATTCTCGTGTAACCGACGCTTGCCTTTCAGACTTGCTGTCTCGACACTTTTCTTTCCCTGCAGCCCCCCCCCCCCAAGACCACCCACTCGACTTTTGCGAGCATCTTGAAAGCCTTTCGGCTTTTCTTCGATGCTGATGTGTGCTAGGCTAGACGTAGAGTCGGTGTGCGAGGAGGGGGGGGGTTGAGGAATCAGGGGATCGAAGCTGAGGGTTTTTAATTGATTGGTGCTTTCGTTTACGGTTACGTCGATGATTCGGCGATTTTTGATTGACCCGCATGAATTTTGCATTTTTGCGGGGAGTAACGCTTAGCGCAACGTGAAGAATTAATAGGACAATTGCAAAGTCACGATTCTCGCAGTCCGAAGAGAATTGAGAACAACGGCTTCCTTTCCCACTTATCTCGGCGCTGGAACGAAAACAAAAAAGAAACGAACCGAGCACTCGAGAATTATGCAAGTTGTGAGCGAAATTTAATCGTTGCCCCCTCCCCCCCCCCCGCAAAAGTTGCGTCAAAGCCGGATTATTAACAACTTCCGTAACAACGACCACCTGTACTCTTCGACCTCCAGCCAAATTCTAGGCAAACTCTGCTCTACGAAAGTTTTTCATCAAACAACCATTGCATTTTGTTTTCCCATTAAAAACTCAACGAAGCGTAAACTATGAGTAGCAACGATTTTGTTCGTTGGTATACATAAAGGCGTTTCCAGACTGTCGTAAAAACGTCTCTTTATATATCGAGAGGGAAAAAAAAGCTCTCCGTCAACTTTGAATTTAAATCATACCGACGTAACGTACAGCTCTGCGTCGCATCGACATTATGTGTCAGGGTCCAAAAATGCGCATTTCTCAAGAGCAGAGCCTCGTTTCGAAGCATCCGCGCGTATCCGCAGGAAGGCCGAAAATCCTTGAAACAACTTGGGCAGGGCCGGGGAGTTCACCCAGTCCCCATTAGTCCGCCAACTTTCGTCACACCCCACGACATAGCCTTCACGCATCGAATGCATAAATATACATATATTGACCCTCCCGCTAGCAACGAGGCGTGATAAAGAAGAAAAACATCTGCGGTGGGTGTTAAAATATCAAGCGTCGAGAGTTTATTCGAAATTTGGCAGGCTACATTAGTCGGCCGAAGCACAAGTACATAAGGCCGAAGAGGCAGGCGTTGACGAAGAACCGCTTCCCGTCTAGTCATGCGCACCGCCTCGTGGCGCGCCTGCGGACCTTGCAAAACTCCTCGGAGCAGCATCCGCGCCGCTTGCGTCGCCTCAGGCAGGCGCACATGTGCCGGGAGGTGGAGTAACGCCGCGCCCGCCTACGGGCGACGCGCCTCGAGCAGCAGGGCTTCGGGCAGTAGCCGCAGTTGCCGATGCAGTCGGTGCAGTCGCAGCAGCCCGGGCGCTTATTGCAGCCCGCAGACCAGATCTTGGCGTCGGGCTCGAGCACCCGGTAGCGGCCGTTATTGCAACGCTCGACCAGACCGAACTCCTCGCAACGCCTCAGTACCTGCGGCAGCTGACGTCGACCCTTATTTTTTATCTGGCATCAACTGGCTTTTTTTTAAATAACAATCGCGGCAAATAGAGTAGTAACGAGTTCGAGGAAACGACACTCTCGACTCTTGCATCCACGTTTAATCTGTTATTTCATTATCTTTGCGAGAGCTAGACGCTCAGCTAAGTTAACGCGATAAACTGCTTCTCACTTTGGATTATACGAATTCTGATTAAGCTCCGAAAGAGAGAGGGAGAAGGTCTGCCAGCTTCTGTCGCTGAGTAATGAGATTTAAGCTCTCTATGTTTCATTACAAAAAGCTTTCAATTACGAAGATAACGGCGTTTTCGAAATTCCAAAAGAAGCGGACAGCTTAATTGGTCGGAACTTTAAAAGCTCCCTCTCTCTTACCAAGTTCCCGTTTGATTTACGATCAGCAACAAGTACGACTCTATACCACCGATAACCGAACGCTTCGCGTAATGACGCCGAGCAAATTGGAATAATTTTCTTTTTTAATAAAACGCGTCTACCGATCTGTTAAACGCGAATCAACTCGCGTTATACGTAACACACAATATGATAGTCAACGAGACAAAAGCCAAGTTGGCCTTGGGATTACCTGTTCCTTGATAACCTTTTTGAACCTCTTGTTTTGGGTGAGGATGGTCTTGAGAATGCGCTTCTCGGTAACGCCGTTTTTCGTCTTCGACACTTTCCCGGTCTTTCGTCTCGCGCGTTTTCTCCTCATTATTCCTGGACACCGCGCAAGAGATAGGTAAAACGATAAGAATCCAGAAAGAGAGAAATCCTAACCTGCGAGAGTCAAAGGATTTGCGCGAGCTTACTGTGAACGGGTGGGCCGATGGAAAAACTCGATGCTGCTGCAGGCTAGGCGGATTAGCGCGGGCGTACCTATCGAGGCGATTTGTCCCGCTCGCCCGTCCGATCATCCGGCATACGTTCTACCGGAGACTCTTCTTGCAAGCGCGCCATGCGCCGGGCTGCTGACACCGTATATGCGCTACATTCTCGCGTGATGGATTACGAAACGTCCTCTAGATGTTACACCGACTGTTTTGTTTGCGTGTTCGAAAAGCGTGCATGTGCGTGTATGAACGTGCGCGGGTGTTTTTCGGGGTTGAGATATATTAGCAAATCAGTCGGTGCAGCAAAAGAACGACGTTCGCTTTGGAATTCGGATTGATTAAAGCTCGTGTTTATTTATTTATTTTTTTTTTTTTTCGTTGACTCGTTTGTTTTATTTGACTTTGAAAAAAAAGTCTCCAAGGGAAATTGCCGAGTTTTTTTGATTGGGGGATTATTCGAACGTTTTTAAATTTAAAAGATAATTTGAAAATTCATTTGAGCTTTTACGATGTTGTTATAGATAAAATATTTATAAAATTTATTTCAGGCATTAGGAGAAAATAAGCCAAGCGCGTGTAAAAGAGAAAATCCCGTCAATTTCACTAAGGACTGGTACAAACGAAAATTATTTCGTCGATTTGGGCGTACAGGCTTTTCTTCTCGACACACAAGCTTTCCTGTCCACCCTCCGATCCTCGGCATCGAGTCGACATCCAGCTTCCCCCTCTGCTTATAAATCAACGCTCACGCGAGGATATAAGTGCAAGCTAGGATCTTATGGTACATTCGTGAGACTCGAACGTAACTAAGGATTTGTCACGACGATGTGGTAAGTGTAAGAATTAATATTATACTAGAGACTTTATTTTATCTTTTAAGTAATTGAGTTTTTCGCTTGCTTATTATACACAAGAAAAATTATTGTATTTGCTGTGGCTGATAAAATAAGATTTTATTCAAAATTGAAAGGTAACGCGATTTTTATGCAAACGAGGAATAACGGATTAATCAAACTTCATCGATCAATTCTGGAATGGCGTTGGAGCCAAGGACAAAAAAAAAAGAGAAACAGAAGCAGAATTGAATAAATGGATTAAGTGCGAAAACGTGTTCGACTTGAAGTTATTAGGATGGCACTTTTTGCGCGCTGATTCGAAAGAAAAAGTTGCAATTGCATTTCTAATTGAGGTTAGTTTTATTATAAAATTGTTTAACAAAAAATACTGAAATTTTTGTCGCACTTTACAGTACGAATCATTTCAGAATTTAAAGAAGAAAGATTATTCAAACTCGAATCAATTGTGCTTGACACCTTACTTCTCGTTCGATTATCAGCACTTTAATCAAATTACCCCACCAAGACTCGAAGATACGATAAAAAAAAAGAAGAAAAAGAATCATTAATTCAAGCTCATCGATTTTCAATCTGAAGGAGCCATCCTTTTATCACCTTAATTCAAGGGAATAATCTGTAGAAGAAGCGAGAGGGAGCGTAAGTATAAGGATAGACTTACCAAGACTGTAGCGCCAGAGGTCCTTGAGCGGTAGATTGCCATTCCGACCGCCCAGGAGGTAGACGTGGCCGGCAAGTAGGGTAGCGCTGTGCTTGCTGCGCGACGGGGGCGCCGGGCCGTTCTCCACCCCGGCGGCCGTCACTGAGCTCCACATCGTCCTATCCTGCAACGAACAACGCTTTTCTTCATTACGACACCGGAGAATTCCAAATGAGCCGGCTGAAACGACAGCCTAAGCCGCAGCACAGCATCTTATTTACCGGAACCTCCCCCCCCCCAAGTAAGCTTGAGCTAACTTTACTCTCTGCCTCGGTCTGATTGATTGCCGAGTTAATTCAATATATCCGAACGCGAGAGCTTTTCTTTTCTTTGGATTACGGAATGATGCAATCTAAAAGCTCCTCCCAAGCTCCTACACGCAGCTATTCGCTTTAAAAAAAAGTTCTTCTTCGTTTACGTCAAAGATGAATCTGTTGTAAAAGAGAGGAAAGGAAATGAATAAAAAGGGGTCGAATCCGAAAGGAGCGTTAATTCGCGCGGCATTAATAAGCCGGAGAAAGCGCTTTTGGCAATACGCGTATAATAACATCCTATTTTATTCATTATTCGCGCGCGGGCGCGGCAAAAGAAGAAAGCCCGACGGCCAGCAAAATCTCCATTACATTATTCATCCTCGCTCGTTCATTATCCGCGCGCTTGCAAGCTCGTTTGAATAAACTCCCTGCCTGGCAACTCTCTCTCCCTCTCTCGTGAATATCTAAAAAAGGATGAGAGAGAGAGAGAGAGAGAGAGAGAGAGAGAGAGAGGGAGGTGTAGAGTCGGAGAAGTGAGAGAAGGGGGAGCTAAGAAACTCGTATACGCGCGGAATGCTCGAGCGCAAGCCAGCTAGCTGTGTTTTGCGCATTCCGCATACGTAACGATTCGGGCATGCTAAGAAGAGGCAGGGACGCGAGAAGAAAGAAGAAGAGGTCGAGAGAGAGAGAGAGAGGGGAGTAATTAAAAAGAACGAGTCTGCTTGCGTTGCGCTTGCTTCTTTCTCTCCGGCGCTCGGATGTAGCCGAGGAGAGAAAGCTAGGCCGAACTTCCTATTCACGCGAGCCCTTCGCAACGAGCGCTCTCCCGCGCGCGCGAGTGCCTCCCTAATCGGCTACTGCGCTTGGTATGTCATCCGGGCATGCCTCGGCAACGAAATTATGCTTGGTTCTTGGTATACGGCCCGGAAGACTACCGCTGCGGATGCGTGTAAGAGGGGAGGAGGTATGGAGGGACGATTGTGTGCGACTGCGTTGGAAATTAGGGGTAGGGGGAAATGCTCTTCTTGCCTCGTTGCTCGTTATTGTAATGCCCTGCTGCGGCAATTTAGCTGGAAGTTTAGCTCTGAATTGGGGATGTTGGATGGGTAAAGTTGCTGTATATAACGTGAACGGGTGTTTTCTGCAGATTGGGTGTACGCGGGGTCGATGCTTTTCAAGATTTTGCGATTTTAAGCATATACTGCTGTGAAAGGTTCTTCGGCAGCTTTTTTTCTCGCGTAATATAAGCTAGAGTCATCTAGAGGTACAACTATGTTTCAAAACATCACACCAGTAAAAAAAGCACCAGTCAGACTCACGAGTTTCAATTAAGCTTACAACTCGAACACCGTAGCTTCTATCCGCACTGCAAGCTCGTGCGAAAATTAATAAAAGCCACATGCTCCCCCCACCCCAAAAAAAAAGAGTTGGAAAAACAAGAAGAATAACCAAGCAGCGCAGGGAGAGCAAAAGTCGGGTCCAAATGAATTTCCACGCGGTCAAGTCCGTACGAAAACAAAACCAAGACAAAAATAATCGAGCATAGACCGCATTAATCAGCTGTGGACAAGCCGAAATATAATAAAAGCGAGATCATGCGAGCAACGCTCGAACGCTGCTCGTCCAACTTCACCGGGAGCCCATCAATTTCCCCGCACCTGTCTTACGGCTATAGTCGAGAGCGCTAGGCGACAGTGCGTGGCCTCCCCCTCCCCCTTAGTTTATGCGTCTCTCGGGTTATAGAACTCGTCGAAGGATTACTCACGAGTCGTTAGACTTGGATGGACGCGTTCGCGCGCGTCCGAACGAGTGAGATCGAGTGGGTATTTCGAGCACGTATTGCAGAGTCTTATACCGAGGACTGATGGAATTTCAGATTCGGATTGTTGCGGCTTCCGTGTGGAAAACTTGGCTGCGAGGGATGTACAAGTGTTTAGGGCTTGGTAACGTGTTTTGCCCTCTTTTTTTCGCGAAACTTGTATATATTTATCAGGGTTGGGTGTACGCGCGAGAGCGAAGGCTGTCAGGTATGACGTATGAGTTGCTTCTCTTTTTTATTATTTTGCGTTAGCGTAGCAATAAAGAAACAGATGCCGGCGCTGCTTTTATTGCATTGTTGGAGAAGAGGAGATGAATGGCGTAAGAAAAATAACGAGGCATAACGAGAATTTGCTTATAATCACATTCATCTTGATAATAAAAAAAAAATGAGACGTGACGCGACTTGGCAACAATGAACAAACATATATTAATTCGATAAGGAACAGTAACGAAAGTGGATATAGATTGGTTGTTTAATAAAAACCATTCGCTAGAGCCACGCAATCCAATCTTCAAGATTTCAGTGGAAAAGGTCAGTCACTGCGCGAGCCGTGTAATTCGTTCCGGCTTCCCATACGTTCTATATCACACCGGCTTATCCACCCGTCGTCTCTAAAACTTCCGTTTTTCCCTTTTTTCTTCTCTTCGTATCGGCGCCACTCTACGCTTATCCATCTGCTGCATTAATTTTCGCGAAACACGAAGAGAAGAGTAATAACAGCGAGAGGAGGGGAGGTAGGGAATGACGAAGAAAAGCAACAATACAGGAAGAGAGCGATATCGTCGAGTGAGAGAGCGGCGCACGCAACACGCGAGCAGCGCATTAAACCTCAAAGGCCTCGATAAAGCAGAGAAGGAAAGGGTGGCGAGAACGAAAGGGAGAGGAAAGAGAAGCAGGTTTGCAAAAGAACAACGCTCTTGCCGGTATACTCGTGACGCGCGCGGGAGAAAAAAGCCCCGTAATCTCAGGATAGACAGGAGAGAGCCGTCCGGCCTGAGGAGCACATCAAGAGCGAAATGAAGGGCGAAGAACGAGGGGAGGCTCGCAGGAAAGAGCCTCGGGTGGATGGAATAGCCCTCCCTTGCTCCAGTAGCGTCCTCTTGACTCTCTCTCGGCAATACCTGCGAAGACAGGAGCAGCTCTCTCTCGAGAGAGGCAACGATAAGGCGAGAGAAAAGGGCGACGACGGGAGGGGTAAAGGCAGGTGAAGAGAATGGAAGAGGGTGTGTAGCCGGAGGGCCGGTAATAGGCTTAGGCGACGCCGGAGGCTCGGTAAACCTTCTATCTCGTTAGGGCCCGCCAGCGGCGAGCGCACACACACACACGCGCTGTGCGATATGCCGACTGTGCAAAGAGAGAAGGGGGCCGAAGAGGGAGTTGCAACTCGTGACCCACATGCAAGCGCCGATTAATCACGAGCCCTCGAGAGTCTTTCTCTCCGACGTTGCCAGGGCCTCCTCCTCCCTCGCAGCCTCTCATCAGGCCACAGCTCCGGGCTGGCTCTTCCGGGAAGGCGGGTTCTCTCTCTCTCTCTCTCTCTCTCTCTCTCTCTCTCTCTCTCTCTCTCTGAGCTTTGTGCCCCCGAGAGCCTTCTTCCCCTTTCTTGGCCCCGCGCACTTCCGCTGCGCTATACCGGCCCCCTGTACACATGCGCCCCCCGCCGGAAAAGCTGGGGCGGCAGAGAGGGAGCTTTCAGAGCGGGAAAAGCGCGCAGTTGAGTGAGAGGGAGGAAAGCTCCGGAGCGGGAGAGGGCTCTTTTCGAGACCTACAGCCTCACTCGCACAGGCGCGCGCGCGTGCGTTCTGGACTGTACTCGACATGGTTTAATCAGGTTTCACGAGCCTTTGCTCTCTCTCTCTCTACCTCTCCCTTTAGCGCGCGGAAAAAATATGCGGGATTTTAGGTCAGATGAGCGCGCGGCAGATGAAAGCTTGATTACGTTGGTATGACCGAGCTAAAGATTCAGAGATGAGGTGGGGGATGTGTTTCTGGAGAGAACTTTAACGTTTGATATGGAAATTAAGAAATTAACTTTACACGTGTGACGTTCTTCAAGCCCTAAATATCGCTGCGTTAATTTATTTAGTTTTTCAGTATAAGCATTCGAGCAAAAATGGTTCAGGTAAAATCATTAAAATATGAATGCTCGAATAAACAGAAGTGATAATTGGATAGATATAATTTAAACATTTTTATAAATATTCAACTATTTATTAAAATAAAAAAGTCAAAAACTGGCATATAACCGTAGCGGCTGAAAAAAAAGTTCTGCATACGTGGCGAAAATATGGAAGAAAAGTCTTTTTTTCCGCCCCGGCTTAGGTAGATTAAGTGCAAAGATTTGGCGCATGCAAGCTCTTGAGCCAGCTTATTATATCCGAGACGTATAGTACAGGTGGAGATAAGTCACCTGAATTAAAATAATAAATGTAAAGTATACCTTCGCGTAATCTTCGCCTATGTCCGGCGGTATATTTAACCAAAAAAGAAAGGGCAATTTCCATAAAAACCATCGGCCTCAAAAGCAACGAGGCAATAATTTTAAAAACGCGAAGCTTTTCGTTAGAAAAAAAAACACAGATAAAAGGGTAACGATTTGCATAAATTTTCGAAATCATCAACGCACCGCGCGAGCTAATATTCAAACGAAAATACACCCTATAGAAAAGCATGTACAGGCGTCAAAAAAAAAATCAAGCAAACGAAAGCAACGCGTGTACCTCATTTCCGCACAACCCCCCCTGACAGTGGTAAAAACGAGTGAACGAACGGTAAAGCGAGAGACAGAGAAAGAGAGCGAGAGAAAGGAAAAAACACGTATACAGTTGGCGGGAGGGAGAGAGAATGGGGTGGTGGTTGAGGGCTCGAGCCGCGCACCATTGAAATAACGAGGATGAGACATTGTATAGGCTTGCATCAAATGGCGCAAGGGGTTGCGGAATGCGTGGGGAGGAGGTTCGCGCCTCTACAAGCCACCCTCGTCCCGTAGAGATGAGGTGCCGGCGGCGATGGCAGCAGCAGCAGCAGCCCCTCTTCTCGAAGCTTCGCGGTTCCCATCGCGTCGCGCGCGCTATCGACTTTTGGCCCTGTCGCTCTCCCTCTCTCCGGGTGAGAGAGAGAGAGATAGGTGCGCGCGTACACAGCGATGGCGCATTTGCATCGCGGCTTGACCGGAATCCTAATGCGAACAAAGAGTACGCTCGACTAATCGATTCCCCGGATGAATTTTATTCGCAACTCCCCGGCGCTGCTCGGCTCTCGATCGGATAGAGCACCGCGCGCAGAGTAGTGTGTGTGTGTGCAGAGGGAAAAAAAAAGAGAGACTCGGAATGAAGGGGAAAGCCCTCTTATTGAATATCGGCTTAGCCGCGAGCTGCTGGTCATTTTGCTTCGGCAAAGCGTGCAATCCTTTTATTTTGCTCTCTTTTTTCACCTCTCTCTGTCTCTCGCTATTCAAATCGTCAAATCGTCGTCGCTGATGTGTAGAGAGCAAAGACCTGCGCGGAGATTTAAAGCCAGGCCGAGGATTGCCTTGGAAACTCTGTGTATTCTACTGATTCGCATCGTAACGCTGTGTGCGTATAGGTGAAGAGGGGGATTGGTAAACTGTAAAAATCGATAACGGAAATTCTGCAGGCTCGGCTTATTTTGTATTCGTCATTTAATCCGGCATTTTAATGATTGCCGAGGATTAAAGTTTATGAAACGCCTGTACGGTTGTACGTGTATACGCTTTGATCTTCTAATAAATGATGATTTAAAATTTAAGTGTGATGTATGCTTGTTACGTATATACATAGCCGTACCTTATTGTTCGGTTTAATCCGCGAAATAAATTACGAGCGGATGAAAATTTGGTGAATTATTAATTAACGTTTTATCATCGACTTTGGTAATTCTCGGGGTAAATGTTTTTCAATTAGCATTAATTTTGGCCGTTTATTAATCTTGGAAATAATAATTAATATAAATAATTAAGTAAGCCGTAATTAAACTTTATCTGCCTTTATTCCAGTACAATTCAAGATCCCAAAAGTATATACAATATGTACTAATTAGGAGAAACATTGTAATCTATCGGCGTACACAGCCGAGAATTATTCATCAAGTATTATTCAGCTAAAAACAAAAGGCCAGGCTAAGCCGTGTTTTCTCTCAGTAGAGAGAGAGAGAGAGAAAGCACTGAATAATTAACTCTTCTTGTCCAACAGACTCAAAGTCTCTCTTTCGCCCTATGCATATTAAATGTCCAACTGTCCTTGCTTCGACTACCAATTTTTGCGGTGGCTTGGAAAATAAAGGCTTCGAGGAGAAAAGCCCATGGCAAAAACAAATGCCCTTATACAAACTTTCCCCGAATTGTTAACTCTCTTGCCAAAACAAGTCTACAACTACATATTCCATCGACGATTATCGTGACAGTTGCGACGTTTACACCGAGAGAGTCTACCCCCTAAAAAATGCAAGAGCCCACTTCATTTCACACTTCGCTAGCTCTCGAAAAACTCGTTCCCCCTTCTAGTCTCTCTTTCTCCCTACGCGAGAGACATCAAGTCTAGAAATCGAAAAGAAAAAAAAACGAAACAGAGATCCGTAAGACGGTATACGAGTCTCGGGAGACGACCGATCACCATCGTCCAACTCCCAAATCACTTCCGACGTGTATATGTACAGGCATAGATGCTCAAAGTGCACGCGTAAAAGCAAAGGGAGTAAAGTAAAGAGAGAAAAACAAGAAGCAGTGATAAATCAGTCGAGGCGAAATCGTAAATCCGCGCGCAACGTATGTACAAGTGCGCGAGAGAAGAGAGAGATCGATATGTATACGCCGGCCTAAACTCGCGTGTAAATCTCGCTGGCCACCAGCAGGGGTGGAAGAGGAGGAGAGCCTTGGTGCGAGGCTAACAAACAAAATTATGCGACGGCGAGGAGGGAGGGTGGAATTGTCCTCCCTATCCCGCAGCGATTAATATTGATGAGGTGTCCGTCGTAGTCGCCGAGTAGTGCGGCTCTGGCCGTGTGTGTGTGTAAGCGTGACACGCGCCTCCGAGACGCGCTCCTCTTCACTCTCTCTCTCCAAGGCGGCACACGCGGCGTTCGGTTATTAACGGGCAGTCCCGACGGCCCCCCTCTCTGAATAATGCAGTTTGCTCTCGCTCTCTTTCTGTATTTCTCTATATGGCGGGGGAGGGGGTGTGTGCGGAAAGCCAAACGAGCGCGGCGTCGAAAAAGGAGAAAAAAAGCGTGGAGGGATAAAGGCTGCAGCTTGGGGGATAAAAGGGGAAAAGGATAGGCGCGCAGGCAAAGAGAGAGAGAGAGAGAGAGAGAAATTAAGAGAGGAAGGGGGGACCAAGGCTCTCGAGGGTGTAGCGAGAGTGCGCGGTGTGTAAGGGAATTTTTTTTCGAAAATGGAGAGGCAGTTTTGCCCGACTACCCCCTTCAACTTCTCGTTCTCTCTCTCTCTCTATGGCTGTTAGTGCAAATCCGGGGAGAGAGGACGAAACATCTCCCCCCTTTGTCTCGAGCTCTCTCGAGCTCTGGCTTGTGGTTTGGTTAATTTTTTTTTCCACGAGGAGTTTCGCTACGGCTGGTTAGATATTGCTGTGACGAGTTGGAGTTTTTTCCCCTGTTATTTTTTTTCGTCTTTATCGAGATGATTGGAAATGTTCACGAGTGGTTGTGACATTGCGAATGACTAAGGGGTACAATTGTCATTTTACACGATTCGTTGAGAAGTAGTTAGGAGTTTTTGGTTGTAAGAGCTTATTCGTGCGAGCTTGAAAGGGGAGCTTTATTAAAATTTGGAATCCGTACATGTGCGAAGTACGGAGAGCAAAGGAAGCACTAAAATAAGCGGACTTTGTAATACGTCGTCCATTGTCTCTCGCTTTTTTTTTTTTTTTTTTTTTTTTTTTTTTTTTTTTTTTTTTTTTTTTTTTTTTTTTTTTTTTTTTTTTTTTTTTTTTTTTTTTTTTTTTTTTTTTTAAAAAAAAGTGTGAAGGATGATTTCTTTTTCTTTTTCCTTTATTACTCGAATTGCGAGTGTAATTATTCCGTGAGCCACAGATTTATCGACGAAAGCGCTCGTTAACGTATTCAAACTCGCAATGATTTTATGGAAAATCCAATAATTACGGACGCGTTTGCGCTGCTATATTCAATTTATACACTATTATAATTCCCGAGTTAATTAATACGCGATTTATCATATTTTCTCGATTTTAATAGGCTGCCTACTTTGCGTTTGATTACTTTTCCAAATGCAGCGTTGAAACAATATTCCCATCTCGATGCAGCACGCACACGACGAAATTCGCTCGATGCTCTAAATAATGGAAAAAATTAAATATTTAAAAGAGAGAGAGAGAGAGAGAGCCTCTACAAAGGAATCGCTATTTTAACCAGACTCTCACTTGCATCGCGCAAATCAATATCTATTTTAAGCAGCAAAAAAAGATGGAAGAAGAAAAAATCGTTATAACTATTCATAAAAACTAAAAACGACGTCTAGAACTTAAATGAAATTGAATTCGAAGCGCTCGCTCTCGTATTAGCCGATCAGCCAAAAATAAAAAGAGAAAAAGAGGGTCTATACTCGCTAAAGCATGCAACACTCATAATAAGCGCCTATAGGGCTGTAATAAAAAGCTTGTACTGTGCCATATAAATACTGATTACAGTAGCCATGTATATAGTTATCAGCAGGGTAAGCAATGTACACGCACATGCGTCTATTGTATATATAGCTATAACCCACTCGGCAGTAAGCAAAGTCTCCCGGGGCTTTCGCGCTGTTTCGCCGTTTGAAACTGGAAACACTCGAGGGATGATCCAATCCGGATTGGAAAGCCTCGGCACAATTATAGCGATTGGATGGCGGAGAGAGAGAGAGAGAAAAAATATACATGCCTCGCGTTTCGCGTGTACAATCGTGTATACGGATTAATGGAAAGCGAGATAAAGCGAGGGAAAAACAAGGTGACGAGCAGCGCTCGAGCGGGGAAACCGGGATAAAACCGGAAGCCGTTGTTTGCTCTGGTATATACAGCTGAGCTGTAACATCTCGGCGCTGACCTGGAAACGCTGGATTCTGCCGGATGTAGCCGAAAACATTGGCGAACACGTACTTGGAGCAGAAAAAAAAACGAGATAATCTTTCGATGGTTGTAACAATGACGCAAGATTCGCTATTTTCATTCGAGCGAAAGAGGGGGATCTGCGGGCAAAAAGCCAACGCACACGCGTTAATTACGCGTGAATCGAGAGAGTCGAAAAGAAGAAGGTTCAACGACGCGACAATGCTGCGTATTCCATCGGAGATTGGAATTTAGGAAAGAGAGAGAGAGGGAGTGCGCGCGCGGGGGTGAGCGCGCTCCGGAACAAAGAGACTCGCTGGAGCATCCCAAGACCGTAGCCATGGAAATTGCCCGTCTGCTCTCGGAAGGCTACTTGCTCTCCCTCGCTCTTCCAGAGAATCTCCCAGCTGCAGGCTGCTCTCTCGCTCGAATCGATTGAAAAACGTATTTTTAATGAAACCTCCCTTCGTCTCTTTTTCAGCAAACGATTCCATTTTTTAAAAAAAAAACCACCCCCTTCACGCCTGCACGCGTACATCGCTAACAAGTGTCATCAAAAGTGCGCGAGGTGTCATCCGAGATAAAAAGCAACTCGACCGAGTCCTCCCCCTTACGCATCGGGTTCCTAAAAAAAAACGGAGTCGGAAAAGCCGGAGAATAATAACAAAAGCCATCCGGGGAGAGAGCGGCACACTCTCAGTCACAGGGGGGGAGAGCGGTGGGTGAATCGTTGCCGGGTTCCGGGCATACACACACGCAAACACGAGATGATCGTAAAAAAAAAGCGCGGGAGCCGATATGCCCTCTCCCCCCTGCTGCTCGTTTACCCTCCGCCGACAGGAGGACATCATTCAACTTATCACTATCAGCCGTGAGATAAGTTAGCCCCTTCCCGACCGTCAAGTATACAGGCGGTCAGGGGAGGTAGGAAAGATGGGAGGGGAGGAAACGTCGACTGCAGGGACACAAGAGAAAAGAGGCGAGCCGAAAAGAGAGAGCTTTGGTGTGCGGCATGCAGGGAGAGAGAGCAAGCACTGGGCGTTAAAGCAACAGAGAGAGGGAACGCGTCGTCCGGCATGTCGACTGCGGGGCAGCTCTGCACAAAGCCCAGGGGCTCTAACGTAGCCTGCCCCGCGGAGCGAGAGCTCTCCGGGGCTGCCGGGTTCTCTCTCCCCCTCCTCGGTACACCGACGACGAGCACACACGCCTCGTACGCGTATAGCCGCTGACTCGGCCCGATGGACTTTGTGCGAGAGCGAAGCAGGTGCCTCTGATTGTAAACTTACGTGCTAGAGGCGGTGCGGTGCGTCTCTCAGCTGCTGGAGGGCGGCTCGTCTAGTCGGCTGGCGCCCCGGCCACGGACGCCCTGGCCTCGCGCATCCCGGAGCGACACGAGCAAGTAGCAGCGGCAGTAGCGACGCACTAGGGGCACACGGAGCGCTCGAAAACTCTCTGTCTCGCTCTCACTGCACGACTGACCGTGCGCCCCCGCAGCAGCCGAGAGAGCCTGCTCTCCGGGTCAACGGAGCGTGTGTTGTACGAGCGCCGAAGAGAGAGAGAGAGACACAGCCCCCCTCGCGCGCGGGCCTGATGCCACTCTCTTTCTCCCTTTAGTCTGCCTGCCGCCGCCGCCGACGACGACGTCGACGCAGGCGCGATGAAGCTCTCCTCCGGCAGAGCCACCCTCCGCGCCGACCTACCCCCCCGCTCCCAGGGGGTATATACAGCTGCGACGCGCGACGTCTATATATCGAGCTTTACGCGTCGTTTCCTCTGTACTTGCCGCTTGCAGATTAGAACGCTGATTTTTTGGTCATCACCCAGGCTTGATGAGAGAGAGAGAGAGAGCTTGGCAAAGCTCTCTCTCTCTTCGCGTCTGTACAGAAGAGGGCAAATGGATTTAGCCGGGGGCGATATAGACCATTTGAGGGTGACGATCGCGAGACGGAGGCTGAGGGAATGAGAGAGGCTCTCGATTGCTGCCTTCCGAGGGAGATAATGAAGTGCGATAAATCAATATGTCCCTTATACAGCTGGCTACGGCTTTTTATTAGTTTTGTTGTTGTTGGACAGTTATATTTCGTGGATGTGCTGACGGTTATTTGTTACGCTGCACTCGGAGCAATAACGACACAAATTTGTAAGGAATTCGATTTAATGGATCGTGATTATTGGTGGAAATTATGCTAATAACTCGGTCATGGGATGAAGAGGGGGTATACGTATTCGTGGGTTATCTCGATATTGCCGAAAATAATATTCGTGTGGAAAAATAACGGAGAAGAGGAGGTGAATCGTTTGGAGCGCTAATGGGAATAACTCCGGTGTGATCTATTACCGTATCCTCGCCGGCTTTATTGAATTTCTCCCCCCCCCTCGGTTGCCTCATTACTGAATCTCCTAAAAATAAATATATGCCGCTCTCGAATTGTAACGAAACGCGTATATATCGGAGAAAATTAAATGCAAATAAAAATAAATTGATGCGACGGTTCGGGCAGAAAGTTAAACAGACTTGCCCTCGCGAGAGATAATAAAAAAATTTAAATGAATACGAATTAACTTTCAAAAAAAAAATTTAGTTCAAAGTCAATTCGTTAATTTGACATCAGGCCAAAATGGCACGCCGAAAAACTTTGATCCCGACAAAGAAAATCTCTCGGACGCGAGTCCATCGCGAAAAGCTCCGTATATAGCCCCGCCGAGAGTACGTCGCGCAAAGCCAAAGGGAGTTCCGCGCACGTGCTTGGCAGTGTGTAGGTGCGCCCGCGCTGGCAGGCTGCTAGTATACCCGGTATAGGTGTATACAGTCAGGGGGGGTGTAGCGCTCAAGAGAGAAATAGACAGGGTATAGGCGCTCCTCCGACATCAGTTCTCGCACATACATACATACAGAGAGCCCCTGGGGTGGGGTGCTGTCTGCGCGCGCACGAGCAGTCTCCCCTGTATATGTACGCCGGTGCCTCGACCACCCCTACGCCGTGTATATAATGCGGCATGTGTGCAGCTTTCCCCTCATTTGGCCCCCGCGCGCATCCACAGGGCAGACGGGGGGTGGAGGGAGGGGTGGGGGGATTGGTAGGCGCGCAGGAAAGCGCGTGCGGCGCAAGTTGGGCGCACGTGGGCGCGCGGACATACACACGCGGCTGCGTACAGTTATTATTTAATCCGCTCCTGTGCGCCTCCCCCTCTCCTCCTCTCAGCCCGGCACTCGTGTCCCCCTCACTCTAAGCGTATACATGTATCCGCGTTCTCTCGCTTGCCAAACTGCATCTCGGATGAAAGCCGAGGCGCAACGGTGCGAGGCTGCCGCTGCTGCAACGACGCCTGCGCTACATAATATACGCCTGCGATATGCAACAGCGAGCCCCTCCTCGCACATCCTATCTCTCGCCATCCAGCCGGTCGAGCTTTGCTCTCATATCGTGTTTGCTTGCTCGGCGAATTTCATCCGGTCCGCCTCTATATCTCTTCTGCGCTCTCTGGGATTTACTACATACTTGCGGCGTCTAATATATAGAAACGACACTGGGAAGAAGTCGAGAGAGGTAGCGAGGCTATAGGAGGATCGACGAGAGAAAATCCTTTTGGGAATTGAGCCGAGAAGCGTCATTGGCTTTTCTTCGGGTCGATGTTTACCGAAAGTAGCTGCGCTACCCGCCGGGGATTATTTGCTGCTCTCGAGAACCGCGAGCTGTGCGTGTCCCATTTACTTTTCCCGGAGCTTTCTCCCCTGCGCGTGTCTCTCTCTCAGTATGTGTGCAAAGGGCTTTATACACCAGCCAGCCTCTCAAAATTACAAGTTAGGTAACTGGGACTGGCCACTTGTACAAACGTCGAGAGATTTGTTAATATTTGCGCGAAGACTGGGTGCATTAATTATGGAGAAAGCTAGGGGTGGGGAGGAAGAGAGATGTGATTTTCGGACTCGTGCTAGCTAATTGCGGCAGCGAGTGAATCGAGCTTAATTGCGCGATTGCTGGGAATGGCGATAATTGGAGCGTAGTAACTGTCGATCTCGCTGACACACACACTGGTGAAGTTTGATTGTAAATGGGGACGATGGGGACGATTGCTGCTACCCTCGTTACACCATGCTAATGAATTATTGTTTAGTTAGACGAGGGTTGGATTCGCCGGAGAGTGACATTATGGGACATTATGGGACAGCAGGTGTTTTGCGAGGACCGAATGTCGATATGTCGTAGATGGCACTTGGTAGATTTGGGAGGATTTTTCGGAGGAAAAAGTTTTGGCAAATGGAATTTTTATCGAATCGTCCGCAATTCGGAGCGATAGCGTAAAGAGAATTTTTGATGAGCCGTTCTACCAAGGAAAAATGATTGCTCGAGCGAGGTAGAGAAATTGTTGAGTGTGCGCTCGTAGCATAAAACGATATCTCCCTGGCCATTCCCATTATTCCGTCAAATTTCTTCATCCGTAACCGGCGAATACTCTCAAACGACACCTTGACTCTTAAACCAAAAAAAAAGCAGAAGAAATCCCGTGCAAACGATCTCCAGAATTTCAGCAGTAGCAGGATATCTCTTAAACATTCAAGATCCTACTTCAATATCATGAATATTAAACCACACACATACACGCACGCCCACAGAGAGCCCAAGAGACATGACTCCCAGCTACTCCAGCAGCACGTAAACGGCGCGGTATGAAGGAAGCTTTAAACTAAAATTTTACGAGTCCGCATGAGAGGAAGGGATAAATCGCGACGGGAATATAAAAAGCCAGGGCGGAAAAGCCCATACGTATATAAGAGAGCGCATATCCGCGAAAACTCGATGTTGAGCAGGAAAAGAGAGAGAGAGGAGCGTTGGGGGTAGGGAGAGGAGGTACACGAGGTGGAAAAACTGGGGCGGTGGGCTTTCGGAAGAGAGTGACGAGAGAGAGTCAAAAGCAGAGAGAGAGAAAAAGCGGGGGTTTAAACGATGTCGAGTCTTTCATCCGCGCGCGCGGAAAGTCCGCTCTCTCGGGGGCGCATAAATAAAATCCGCTCGAGCGAATGCCCCGGGCCTCTCTCTCTCTCTCTCGGTGCAGAGAGAAAAGAGAGAGAGTTTACGGGGGTTGGCTATAGGCCTGCGATCATACTGCGGCCGGGGTATCAGCGGGACTCTTTCCATCATTCGTCTGCTGCTCTCTCTGCTACAACCCCTATTATATGTACGTGGCTGCTGGCGGGGGGCGCCGATGTTTTGCGCGCACGCGCCGTTGCCAGGCCGACGAGACGCCGAGGGGGTGGATGAGAGCTAGCTACTGCTGCTGCTACTAGTGCCAGTGCGCACGGCCAGAGATCCCAGCTCTCTCTCCATCAAGCTGTGTAGCTACCGTGTGGCGCGCGACGAGCGCGCAGATACGTGCGTATTGATTGCGCTCTCTCTCTCTCTCTCTCTCTCTCGCCGTCCATCCCCCTTCTTCTCTCTACTTGCGCCCCCGTTCTGCGCGAGACGCTGCGCTCTACGTCCCCCGCCCTCGATCTACCTTCCCTCTCTTTTCCTTTCAACGCCGTAGCTCATTCTCTTCTTTTCGCTTGTCCCCCCCTTAAACTCGCTCCTTCTCTTTCCCACTCACTCGCGTCTTGACTCCGAAAAGAGAGGCTCTATCTCTTTCTCCTCGTCTCGACGTCTGTGTTTACGCCCCAGCTGGAGCTTTCTTTTCTCTCGCCCGTCTCCCGTTTTTGGCCAACTTTTTCTCCAACTTCGCGGAACCGCAGCTTTTAGTAGCTATATACGTACGCACGAGGTTGGCTCGATGTGCCGAAAGATGAAATGCCATCGGTTTTGATGACTACAGCGCCGATTGCCGGGACCGGGTAATCGAGCGAAAAGTGCCTTTTACTCTTCATTGGGCCAATCGACTTCTTTTGTTTCGGCAATGAAATGGTATGAGAGCCGATCGACCGTGCGACATTTCGCTTTCGTTTTATTACCGGAAAATTTGTCGTTAGCCGGATTGGTGTATAGCATATTACGATGGGATGATTTGCCGTTTATATAAATATGAGGAGGATATGGGCTGGGAAAGTGAGTTAGGAGAAGATTGTTGGGATTTGTTTAACTTCAAATTTAATACGATGCCCAATTACCTGGTACACATGTATGTACAAATTTATAATTTCGTGTATGCTCATGGAATTATAAATTGGCAGGAAAAATGTCAAACGAATTCGTATCCGAAAATTCGTCAAAATTCGCGTGAAATTGGGGCTTTACCGATTTATTTAATTTATTTTTTGCTTTCATAATTGGGTTATCGCGTAAAAGTGAAAACTGCCTGAAATTGTTATATCTCCATTTCGCTCAGAAGGAGAGAAAAATAACCGTTTTAACCGGAAAACAATTTTAAGTTTAGCGCGCGACCCTTTTTTGCACACAAAGCTTCCGTGAAAAGGGGGAGGGTGACGAGGGAAGGGAGAGCAACGTACTTGTCAGTGACCCGAATAAAAAATTGTAGCTTACGGTAAAATTTACTTTAGCCTCGAGAGCGAGTTGGGAACACGTTTTTATCAGCGTGTATATATACGTATATACTCAAACTGCTACGTTATAGAAAACGTATGTACTCGGGAAATTAGCATGATTAAATTTATTAGACGAGACGCGAATTTAAATTGGAAAACTTGAATTATCTCGGATCTTGAAATATGTTCGCGCGAAGGATACATGTCATATCGAACGCTTGGAAATAATAAAAGCTGCAACTAGACGAAGAAAAAGACTTCCTGCAGTTCCTCGGTTAGAAAGGTTTCGTTGACGAACTAGGCGTTAATATAAGTGTGGCCGATTAGCCCAAGTGAGAGAGAGAGAGAGAGCGACTTTCCCGGTATTTAGCAGACCTGCTAATAATAACGAGTAGCCGGTGGAAGCGTCGTCGAGCCACAGTCGAAAATAAAAAGTCACTACTAAGCACAGCGCGCAATTACGTACAATTAAAAAGTTATCCGGAAAATCCGGCAGCCGGAAAAGAACGCTATATCCGCGCGGCAACACAAAAGCTCGATCTGGCAAGCGAACCTGGTGCATCGACCTCTCTCTTTCTCGAGTCTACCTCTCTCGTCGCGAAGTAAGATTAAAAAGCTTCTGGATAAAAGCCTAATGCACATAGCCGGCACTTCGGCTGAGTTGCTCTCACTCTCTCCCTCACACCCGCAGCAGCCGCACTATAATACTTGTACACAGCAATTTTGAAAAAAACAATCCACAGTATACGAGTCTCTCTCTCTGAGTACAGTACCTCTTTATCGCGTGCTCCCTCATTCTTGGTAGGTTTGCTCCTCCTAAGGAGCAGCCTCCGCCGCGCCATTATCCCTAGCTCTCGGCTCTAACATGCCTTTTTTCCGGCCACTCGAGACTCTCTCGCGCGCTCTCTCGCTCTCTCTCTCGCTCTATCCGTCCGCGAGCGAGCGCACTTCTGCTCCCACTGACAACTCTCCCTTTCTCTCGAGCCCCCAAAGCTCTCTCTCTCTCTCCCCTGCAGGAAAAACGTCCCTTTTTCTCTCCTCCTCCCCCGCCTCTTGGCCCTTTTCTCTCCATCCCTACTCTCCACCTCTCTTTCTCTTGAAGGTCTCTCTCTCTCTCTTAGCCAGCTTCAATTTTCAGGCTCACCCCTGCCCCGGCTCTTAGACATCCAAGCCTACTCTGTGGGCCGGGCGCGTGATTAATGCTCGCGCAATCGCGAAATTGCGTAGCGCGCAGGTTGCACGTGGGAGAGAGCACGCGCCTCTGGCTATGTGTGCGCTCTCGTTTTCGCGACAAAAGGCCAGAGCACACGTATACGTGTGCGTTATGATGATGACGACTGATGATAATGACGAGGATGACGCGACGGCTGTACACACTGTACGGCTCGGAGCGGAACAAATTGCGCTTCCACGCGCTTATGCGCCCCCCGTGCCTACACCTCTTTTTTTCCCGTTTCCTTTCACGCCCCCCGCCTTCGTCGCCCGCTCTATGCCGTTATTATTGTAACACTTTTATTTTTTTTTTGCTTTTGCACACATATATGGGGATTGATGGCGATTCTCGCTTTCGACGGTTACGTATTACGCGCAGAGCGATTGGTCAATTATCCGGTCGGCGCCTCGGCATAAATATTGACGAGTCGGCTCTGTCAAGTGTTCTGTTGCTCTGTTCCTCTCTTTCTTGCGGGGAGAGGCGAGAAAGGGAGAGAGAAATAGTCGTCGGGTCGTAATGCCGAGAGAGAGAACGTAATCCTCAAGCGCGAGAGAGAGAAAGATGTGCCAAGCCGAGAAGTCGGGATTAGATTTGGAACGGAGAGGAGGAGGATCTTCCTCACGACAGACGCTATTCCAGATAATTGAGATTCCAGGTGTATGGTCTCTCTCTCTCTCTCGAGAAGCGACGCGTGGAAAATCGATCGACGCGAGGCGAGAACGTGAGCCTGTTATTCGTCGCGTTATGGTCGCGCATGAATGTGAGCTTTATTTATTTTATTTCCTTTTTTTTCTCGCTCTCAGCTGGCCTATAAAGCGAGAGAGAGGACACGATTTTGATGGCGCGATTAGGCTAGAGGGATCGTATGTTTGGATTATAGGACGATTAGGGCTATAGCCTCGTTTAGTTTACCGTGTGGCTGCTTCGCCACTGATGCATGTAAATTATAAGACGTTGTATATATATGTATAGCTGCGCTGGCTCGTCGCTTTAGTCCGCAAGCCCATGGAGCCTCGTGATTGCGTAATTAGCATCGTTATTGCGTTTTCTCGACCGAGGATAAATTTTTAGGAGCGCAGGTGTGGCTAATAACGCCCACGACGCGCGAGTTGGCTTGTTGAGCGGAGGATGGATTTTTGCGGGCGTTTCGTCATTCGCGCGAAAGCGTATGTACGCTGGTGACAAAATGAATTACGCTTTTTTTTATTTTTTGTTTACACATCTGATAAGCTCAAAATGATTCGTATACTATTTGCTAATTGCTTAACTTTCGTTTTGTTTGTTTCCACAAGCTTGGCCTTAAATTATTCAAGAAAATTAATATTTCCTTGCTGCTTACGGGAAGAGAATTATTGGTCAATTCGTCCATCGGCTGATACATTCGATGAAAATTTAATAGGGCCGAATAAGCGCAACTATAGCGTGAAAAATTCACGATATTCATTAAACAATGATTGATCGGTATTATAAAACAAGAACAGGGAAAATATACACAAATACGTATGTGTCAGTGGAGAATACGGATGCTCACCTTCTGAATATTGAATAGGCGAGCGAGGCCGGAAGGGGCTCCGCTGGCTTAACCGCACGAATCCACACAATTTTCCCCTTCTCTGATGAGGAAAAATACCCTCGGCTGTCTTTGTACGCGAGAGAGAGGCCGTTCGAATGAAAGTTTAAGGCGAATCCCTGAAAATTAGATAGATAGATCGATGAGCATTTTTCTGGCGGGCGCAGGTTGGCCTCCATCGAGCCCTAAATAAAACCACTGGCCGTTTTATTTTTACGAGACCCACACACACGCGGACTGTTCTTAAAGCGACAATTTCAATGCTGAAAAGTTATCTTTTTACTCGCAGACAACAATGACCACGTATGGCCTGTATACACGCATGAAATGAAAAATATCGTAAAACTCGAAAACACAACTTCTAAGCGTCCTACGTAAGTGAAATTCGTAATTGAATGTATAAGTCACGCGGGGAACATGGAAAGTTTCTTATCTCAGCGAGGGGCTGAAACACGAGTCTTAGACCGACTGCCTCTCGTGTATTAGAAGACACGCATGAGAAGGGAAGGGACGCGCGAAAGTTCAGCGGGAAAATATTGGTCGCGCAAGTTTTCGGCCTGCGCCTCAGATATTTCACTTTTTGAGTGCGTTGTACAGAAAAAAGGAAGGAAAATACCGCCTGCGATCAATGTACTTGCGGGAAAAAATCAGTGTCTGTTTTATTGTTTATTAAAGATGTATGATGTTGTTTAGCCTTATATTTTTATAAAAATATATGTTTATTATTATAGTCATGTAGTTGTAACAAACAGTTTAAAAAAGAATATATGATTTCGGTTGAATTTTTGCGCGGTCACGTGCACAGGGCTAAAATATGTTCGAACGCGCGCTGTTTTTGGGTCAACGACTTGCACACCTCGGCTAGCGGGGAGATTTTCATCAGCCTCGGCATAATGTTATATCGGGCCGGGTACTCAAAGACAAAGACCAAGCGAGAGAGAGAGAGAGAGTACGTTAACCCTGTTTATAATATTGCGCGCGTGTAACAGTATTCTCACTAAAACTGCATTATTTACAACTCACACGCAAATCTACTAACAGAATTTTAAACGCGAAATTCATCTCGAATTCTCGCAACATTTCGCGTTCACCGCTACAATTTTCACTCCGCTGCGCTTCGACCCGAACAAGGAACAAACGCCCCAAAGGTCAAAATTGCCTTGCCCCTATTTTTCTAACGAGCGATTGCAAGCTCAGTCGGTTGAAAAAAAGAAAATTCAACGCGATCATTAACTCAAGACGCGCTATATACGGGGCAAAAGCTGCTCAATCGCCGTGTTTTTATCGCAATTTACCACACGAGCTTTGCTCCTCATATTTTTTTTTTCCTTCCACTTATACAGTAGCTCCTTTTAATTTCGTGTTATGCCTCTCGCTGTGGCACTCTTCCAATTTCCGCGGCGGCAATTTTTGCTCTCTCTCCTCCGGTGCAAAAGAGAGAGAGAGATAGAATGAAGGAACGAATCGATCGTACACACGCCCCCCCCCCCTACCAACCGGCTGCTCAGAAATGTTTGCGCTAGATATTGAATCAGATGTGTCGTGAACTCGATTTGCCGAGGCGAGGTTGAAGGTGCCGAGGTCGAGGTGATTTGTTTTCTCTCGCGGCTCTGACTTATAACGCTGCCCCGTGCAAATTCGCTAAATTCGCGTTAATTTTATATGCTAACGCCGCTGTTGTAAACGCTCGGCCGGCGTTTGTTCGCCCTGGAAAAAGATTGGTGAGAATGGGAGAAAAACAAGACGTTTTTGTACTCACGTAAAATAATGATCGCCGAAAGATTCGATACCCTGCCTTAGTACGTATTCATTTTATTAAAAGAATAACGTATATTTATTGAATAACAATAACCGCGATTAAAAATTCGAGTCAAGTAGAAGCAGCGACGTGACTAGTCGACCCGTCGGTCGACCAAAGACTGCCTGACAATGCACGAGTTCGCTCTCTCGGTGACTCGAAACATCTAATAAACGAGATAAGGTCAATAACCGCGTATAGATGAGTAAGACGGCACACTAGACACGCTCTCTCAGCAGCTCCTATCCGAGATAGAGCTCGAGAGTTTGTCCGGGCGGCCGGCCTGACTTATCACGGACTTGGCCAAATATAGTTAATTTCTTTTAAATTTCGACACTCGCTCGAAATTTATAAACACGTCGGCAGATAACTTTGTATGCATGTAACAGCATTCAAGCTCGTACATTACATCCCACCAAGCCCACTCTATCAACATCTACATATACCCGCTAAAATCAGCTCTTCCTTTTTAAAATTCATATACACAGAACACGAAGCTACCAGCAGCAACAGAAAGAAATCACGAGCTAATAGACAAGAAGCGTAGGCGCCCGGCCATTCCCACACATTTTCCAAGCACCTCGCAATTCGAGCAATTACAACGTTCTACGAAGCGACTTTGGAAAGCGTCATTAAAAAAAAAAGATGTCTCCCATCCTTATAATATCCTTAAAAAAAAGAGGAGGAGGGGCAATCGCGTTAACGAGCGCGCCGAAAAAAAAAGCTTTAGCTGTTCCGCGCGCGAGAGAATCGTCTTTACGCGCGTCACGCCCGCTGAATCCGAGCGATTGCACTTGCGCGCGAGAGAGAGAGAGGCTCGAGCGGAACAAATTGTCCTGGCGCAAGCTGGCGCAGACCGCGAGACGGTGTATACGGCTCTCCGACAGAGATCGTAATCTCCGTATCAATGGCCATATTCCTCTGTGTCTTTCTTCCTTTGTCGCTTTGCCTATGTGCATATTGTGCAAAATCGGATGTGTCAAATCGCTCTCTCTCTCTCTCTCTCTCTCTCGCTCTTTTGGCCTTTTTTTATGGCTATGGAAATTATTTGTCCGCGCGCCCGGTGTACTTTGTTTTGACCTTTTTTTTGTTACTTGATGAACGTGGGTGGAGAGGGAGAGTACAAGGATGTTGTGATGTGTATACCGGGGGGAAAGCTTAAACGATAATATTATGACACACAAGCGGCCTTTTATTTGCGTTAGATGCTCTCTCGAGGAAGGAGCCTGATTTTCTTCATTTTAAATGACTCGCTTCCTGGAAGGAATTAAACGGCTATAGCAACGGGAAATCGGCCTTGAGTGTATTTTTACTTTCTTCGAGTTATATTAATGGTTGAAATTTTTATCACGTACTCAATATTAAATTATAGCGATTTATTTGCTTGAAACTGTGTCAATCGATTGTTGAGAGTAACGATTAAATATTTCCGGAACTACCCGAAATCGAGCCGAATAAAGTAAATTTCACACATATAGATTTGCCAAAAGATTCGCTCCGTACGTAGGCAGACGTGAAAGCCAAGTGAAAATGTAGGAATTATACAGGAAGAAACATTTCCGCGTCTCGAAAGGTAAAACGCGCCCGTCGACTTTTCACTGTTTAATTGAAGAAACACTTTGCCTTTTTATCACGATGAAATCGTCTCTCGTCGCACATAACGAAGGTTCGAGGAAAACAATTCCCAATGTTACAAAATCATCTGATTTTTATACGATTTTAAAAGATAATCAAACGGAGGAAAATAAATGAAAATGTCGATCTTCTTAGTTTCCTCTTATGTAACAATGTTATATGCACACCTGTCGATACACATTCTTCATACCAACGCCTAACGCCAATTGTCAGCCGCGTGTACACGCGCACGCACCGTTTAAAGCGCGCCAAAGTCAATAAACTCATTAACAGAAACAAACATTATTAATTCCCTCTCCCCCGCAAAGCAAAACCTAATTATCATTGAAGCCGTTACATCACTCTCGAACAACGATCAAATCCGCCTAATCTTACATGGGCATCTATAAATAAAAGGCGCAAAAAAAGCTTGTTATCCGAGCAGAAAGCAGAACAACGGTTGGGAGAGAGAGAGAGTGAAAAGAGGAGTATACACGGGATCAACGCGTTCCGCGTGAAATCCCTCAAAGGAGGGGGAACCCCATGGAATCGTCCTCTATCCTCTGATTACGCGAGTGAAAGAGAGAGCCTCATATCTGTATTGTCGAAACGAAAGAGAGAAAGAGGCGCGGGTCCGTGACGACTTTGGCGCGCATAAAAGCAGGCCGCTGCAGCAGGGGGCCCGACATTCGCCGGCCCCGACACCGGCCGCGTATATCGTCTCTCTTAGGACAAAAAGGGAAAAAAAGAATGTTGGTCACCAGAATGCCGAGCCTCCTCGGCTTGGCCTGTCTACTGGCTGTGGTCGCGGCCGAGGACGGGACGAACGCGACGACGACGATAAGCAGTGCAACGAGTTCGACGACTACTACGGGAGTGGCTAGCGAGGAGGTCGTTACAGGGCGACCCGACAAGATCGCCAGACGGATAATAGACGACAGGCTGAGCCCGCCAAGGGCCACCGAGTTCTCCCTCTGGAACAAGCGCCTGCCCGCCCTCGGCGAGATTCATCACAGGCTCAATGCCTCGCCGCCCAAGGTCATCGAGGACTTGGATGAAAACTCCAACGATACGGCCCTGCCGAAGAAGACGAGGACTGTTGGGCCTACCGCCGGATCCCAAGGTGAAGTATTTTCATTATTTTCGGGTTATTCGAGTTCGAATTTTCGAATTTGAATCGCGACTTTGCGTTTGCTGTTTATAAATTTTAAATTTTACGTACAGATATAAAAAGCGCTCGTTTCTTCATTTCTAAAACAATTCGGTTTAATTACCTTAATTTACGACGATTTCATACTTTCTTCACACTTTCATACCTCTCGCTGAAACGGTTTTTACGATGCAATTTACTACGTGTGCTCTTCGCAACAGTCGACCACGTCATCGCAATTCTGAAACAATAAAATAAGTACCGAATTAATACAATATATGCGCAAAAACAAAGGACATTACGCGTTGCGGCATCGCCAATGAAACTAATTACCAGCGAACAAACGATCGCTGACACGTCCGGCGCGCGTTGCGAACAAAGCGCGCATCTTTATAAAAAATAAAAAAAGTCGTTGGCAGCTTTCACTTTTTTTTATTTCCTCGCGTTGCACAGTAACTCGAGCCCAATCCATCCCCCAAATTTTGATTATACCCAAGCCGAGAGGAGAGTATCAAGTGTCCGAGTGGGGTACACATCCAAATGA
Source organism: Anagyrus pseudococci (assembly GCA_030522585.1). Classification (NCBI taxonomy): domain Eukaryota; kingdom Metazoa; phylum Arthropoda; class Insecta; order Hymenoptera; family Encyrtidae; genus Anagyrus; species Anagyrus pseudococci. The sequence goes on from JAPYYQ010000237.1 coordinate 99,982, forward strand.
AATAGCGAATGTAAAACGAGCGAGGGGGGGGCGGGCAGTGAGAAGGGGGTGGTTGGCTAGTTCTCCGTCCCTCGGGAGGGGAGAGTCTGCTCTCTCCATGCGGAGCAGCCGGTGCGTCCGAAATCAATTTACCATAATTGGCTCTCAATTCCACGTGCGGCGGGGCGGTGTACACCCACAGATCCGGCCTGCTGCGGCGAGCCCGACAAATCGGCCGGCGGCCCTGCCAGCAAGGACAAGTCCAGCCAGGATCCGGACGAGCCGGACGTCGAGCGAGGCGCCGCTGTAGGACCGGTGCCCCGTTTCCACGGCAACAGGCCTTACGACGACAGGTATGTATACAGACAGAGAGACGCGCGAGTGTCCTGCGGTGATGATTACGTTGCAACAACCACCTGCTGTACAGCAGACGCCGGGCGGCTCTCTGGAGAATGAGCTTTGTGTTACAGATACGGCAGCGCCGGCTGGAAGAGCTCAAGTTACCTCGGCTACGGCAAAGATAAGGGCTATTACGACACGAGGGGCCAGGCCTACGACAGGTGATTACTCTTCTCTTTTACATCTCTCTCCATCGAGGCTCTCTTTATCTTTCTACTCTCCTGTACGACCAATTGCTGGTCATTCCTCTCTCTTCTAACACTCGACCCTATACTTTGTCTGCGAGGCTCCCGTTTCTATTTTTTTTTTTTTTTCGTTTTTCTTGATTTATTTTCGTAATTTTATTCGGGAAAGAGCCGGAAAGTAAAGATATTCGATCAAAAGCCATAATTTATGAAGCTTTTCATGATTCACTGGCCTAAAAAAAAAGAATAAAAAATAATACAAAAATTCAATCAACTACTACGCTCTTGATTCTTTTTTTTTTCCAATAGGTACGGAACAACCCAGAGACCCTCATCAAATTACGCACTGGACGGCGATCGGTACGAATTTCCCACACTATAATCCAGCTTAACCACCATCCCCACAAATCAATTATTCAGCGGCTCGGCAATTAAGAAAAACACACGCTGATCGGCCAACAGGTACGGCTCATCTGTCCAGAGGCCAGCGACAAGCGGCGACCGTTTCGGCCTGAGCTACGGCAGCCCGAGTAGCAACAACAACAACAACAACCGGCCGAACGGGTACCAGGGGGGCTCAGGCTACGGGGCTTACGCCGGCTACAGGCCCCGGCCGAGCTACGGCGGCAACGTCGAGGACGCCGAGGGCGAGTATCCGTTCGAGAACGACCCGCCCGCTCCGAATCCCAACGTCGCCAATCTCCAGACGCAGAAGGTCAGTGGAATTTATGTGCACGCACATATAGGGTAGCCGAGAGAGCTACCTGCCGGTTGCTCTTTATTTAATTTGCCCGGGGCAGCTCTCTCTCTCTATCTCTCTCTCTCTCTCTCTCTCTCTCTCTCTCTCTCTCTCTCTCTCTCTCTCGTGCGCTGATTGAATTTACGCCGGATGGGAGGGCTACTGCGGGGTCCGCCGAGAGGGAGAATTATGTCCTGAGACGCGCAACGTCGGGAGAAAAGAGAGAAGAGGTTTCTTTTCCTTAGACGCGTTCGTGACTTTCTTCGAGGGCTGTGTGCTCGTTGATTTTATTTCACCGCGGTTACTCTCGTTTGCTTCTTTCTTCTTCTTTTTTATTTTCTTTTGTTTTCTTCGTTTTGCGCTTTTTATTTTTTCATGATTTCGAGACACTGGCAAATCACGGATACGGTCAATAAAGCGAGGGAATTTCGTATAGTAGAGTCCCTTTGGGACATTGTTGTGTATATATTCCGAATAAAAAGGGAAACGGAGACTATCTCGGAATTGTAAACAAAGCAAATCAATGCGGTGGTATAGGGATGCTTGGACAATTGCATAGAGCGCCGAGACTGATTAGTCACGGCTGGTCTGTTGACAGGCGGTCGCACTGAAGGCACTGGCTGGGGTAGCTCTGATTGGGGCCGCCGCGGCCCTCGCCTCTAACCCCGTGCTCCTGCCAATCAGCGTCATATCCGGCCGCAGGAGGAAGCGCGCCGTCGAGGTCGAGTCGGACAACTACGCGCTCACTGCCCTCCTCCAAGGCTACATTCAGCCGAAGCCCAACGAGGTCTGTATCGAACAAAATAAAATTAAAAATCTCTATCCGAAATATAGACTAAAACGAATAGTTGGATTTCTACCAACAGGTAGCCACCGGTGACGAGAAAGAAAAGTCGAGCAGATCGAGCAACGTCAGCGCGGTCGGTAGCCAGGAGCTCGTGATCAGCCCGGAGTGCGTGGCCAGACTGGCCTGCCACGTGCACCGCGACTACCTCGACGAGCTGGACAAGAGCCGGGCGGAGCTCGAGCGTGCCAGGGCGAGCGAGGACGCCGCGTCGACCCTCACCGGGCTCGAGCATTGGTTTGACAGCCTGTACGTGTATTAGGGCGGGGGGACTAATTGCTTGTACAGGGAGTACACGCGGCTCTCTCGCGGGAGACACGGCCTGACCGACTTGTCCGCTTGCTGACTGGCAGTTTTAATTGTGTAGCAAGGCCCTGCTGGGATCTCGGCTGGATGCCCCTACGGCTTGTTAAAGGATGGGATTGCACTGGTCGATTTAGTCGGCTGGGCTGTATTAATAGGGGCTGATAAGTAGTCGAAGCGCGATATGGTCAGACGAGGAGACTTTCTCTTTTTTTCTTTAGTAGCCTGTGGTTTTATGCGTTTGGGAATTATAATGAATTGTTTAGCAATGTATAACATTAACATTTCAATAAATTTTGATTTTCAGGATTCACAGCAATATCCTCGTGGCGGATTATCTGTCGGAAGAGTTGAAGTCTCTCATTAAATCAGCGGTGATCGTCGGATCTAATAGAAACGAGACGTGCGATCAATTTTCGTGCTTGAACGTCCAAGATTCGTCAAACAAGAGCGAGCCAGCGAAAATTTGAAGGACACCGATGAAAATAGCGATGTTTAATAATTTAAGGCTATTAAAAATAAAAACCTAGCTTGTACTTTGCTCTCAAACCAATTCGGCGAAGTACGTTATGCAATCGTGGAAATGTATAACAAAATTTTCTTATTTTTTAATAATAATCAAAAAATGGAAGACAATATTGTGTAAATTGAAAATGAAATTTATTTATCAATAATAAAAGTTACGTGATTGTTAAGTCGTTCATTTATTGTTTGATCAATTTTATTAACCTTCGTACTACTTATATACCTATATGGGTAGAACAGATATGTTTGTTTGATGCTGCCGCCAAAAACAACTACTGTCATCTGGTATTCATTTGACGAACGATTTTATCACGCTGTAGGTTAGGTCAATGTAAATAGATATACAAGCAAATGCATGCGAGTTATTATCATTCACTGTCAGTTACGTTAAAGTTCTACTTGCGACACTTATTTTTTTGGGATCTATAAATGTGCGTAATAAGAATTAAACAATTGCTTTTACAAGTACGAGGGAGATCTTTTTACAATAAATAAGCAAAAAAATTGAGGGTTTTTAAAGTTATATAAGTGCATATAAACAAAACGTGTAATCTTGCACAATACTTATAATAACCTTGAAATAATAAGTTTCAATCTATATTGATAGCAATTTTAAATATTTATCTTTACAGTTTATGCATGTAAATAGAGCCTGGTAAAATGTTGCGGACAGCTAAAGCAACCGGAGTAAGATGCTCTTCAGGACTTCATTTTCACACAACAGTAAGCATTAATTGTTTACACTTAAGAAAGCATATCACAGGTTACCACACTTTTTTATAAAAACGTCTTTTTTAGACAACCTGTTCTGCTAAGACAACAAAGGAAGAGTTTTCTAAGAAATTAGAAGAGGGCCCACAACTACAAAATTTTATAACTGGAGATGCAACAGAATATGATGGAATTCTCAAGTTGGAAAAGGGAGACAAGTCACGATTACGACTTCCCCCATGGCTTAAAACAGAAATACCAATGGGAAAAAATTTCAGTAAAATAAAATCTCAACTTAGAGATCTGAAATTGAGTACTGTGTGTGAAGAAGCTAGGTGTCCTAATATTGGAGAGTGTTGGGGTGGTGGAGCTCATGGAACTGCTACAGCTACAATTATGGTAATTTTTTAATATTTGTTTAAATATTGATTTGTGTAAGAAATATTTTTTTAAATAACTGCAATTGTATTTGTAGTTGATGGGTGACACATGTACCAGAGGGTGTAGATTTTGTTCTGTAAAAACAGCAAGAGCTCCACCGCCATTAGATCCTGATGAACCAAAGAACACAGCAACAGCAGTTACAGATTGGGGATTGGATTATGTTGTTTTAACATCTGTAGATCGAGATGGTACAAATATAACTTTTACAATTTTTTCAATATTTAATTAAACAAATCAATTCACACTTCTTTTCTGAACCTAGATGTAGCAGATGGAGGAGCAAGTCACATAGCATCTACCGTAAGAGAATTAAAGAAAAGGTAAAAAAAAATTGCAAATGTTTAAATCTAGTTAACCAGTTTTATAACTGTAATTGCACTTTACAAATTCAATTTACAGGAGCGATATTTTGGTAGAATGTCTAGTACCTGACTTTCAAGGAAATTTTAATTGTGTAAAAACTATTGTTGAATCTGGTTTAGATGTTTATGCACATAATATTGAAACTGTGGAAAGGTTGACACCTTTTGTTCGTGATAGACGCGCACGATATCAGTAAGTTTAAATGAATTTAAAATTATACTCAGAAGAAATATTATCTTTAATTTATCTTATTATTAATTCTAATTACAGGCAGTCACTATCAGTTTTAAAAGAAGCAAAAAGAGTCAACCCTGATTTGATAACAAAATCATCAGTAATGTTAGGTCTGGGAGAGACTGATGATGAAGTAATGCAAACCTTGAAAGATTTAAGAGCTGTTGGTGTTGAAGCTGTTACTCTTGGTCAATACATGCAACCCACAAAGAGACATTTAAAAGTTATCGAGTATGTAACGCCGGAAAAATTCAAGGCTTGGGAAAAAGTTGGTCAAGAGCTAGGATTTTTATACACTGCAAGTGGTCCTTTAGTGAGATCTTCATATAAGGCTGGTGAATACTTTTTGACTAATGTCTTGAAAGAAAAACGTAATAAAAAAGATGTAAAAGAGAGCACGTGAGATGAATCAGAAAAAATATAATAATTTTGTAAAATATGCTTGTTTCTGTAAAAATTGTAATTTATCGAGAATAGGAAACGATTATGTGTGTAATTTTTAATTCTTAAAAATTGTTAATAAACAGAAATTATTTTTGTATTAAATTATGTTTGTTTTTATAATCAAATAATATAAATTGTTAAATGTTAAAATAATCCTGTAAAATATTTTTTAAAGTCTGTCCTTACTAATGCATGTAAATTAAGTACCACAAAATATTTTATTTTCATGTAAAATTATTAATAAATTCAATTGTTTTAATATTACGAAACAATGACAGCATATTAATCTTTATTATCATTATAATTGTAATCAAAAACGGTAGGTGCAAAATAGTGAAATATACTTCAATTACTCAGTGTCCATTGCGGACGGCCTTTCTTCTGTGCCAACGGCAACTGCTGGATCCCTTGGGCTTGGGTCAGAGGGAGGATCCTGTGGCGGTCTGTCGTCAGACTGTACTTCACCTTCTGTAGGTCTGCTGCGCTTATCATCGCCTTCAATTTCAGACAAATAAACTTGTGTAACACTTTCATCCAAAATCGTAAATTTGGTGCCTTTGCCAACTACACCAATTGAAACATTCTAAAATAAACGATTTAAATTAATTTTAGACATAGGAATGAAAACGGTATATCGACAAATTTATTGAAATTGAATTTTTTTCTTTTAAAATGTTAACAAACCTTAGGAGATAAATCCGACTCATTTGGCAGTGTGTCACGCAATGCTCGCAAGCCATGTTTAATAAGATCCTCTTGTTGACAATCTGGAAATTCATTAAGATGTTTTTCCAAATATGTTCTGGCACTCTGTGATCTTGAACCAATAGCCATTGCTTTGCAATCAAAGTAATCTGCAGAAGGAGATGTTTGGTAGATATGTGGTCCTTTATCCTACATATAAAAATTTAAATTAAATTTTAGTAAATTTTATTCAATATAAATTAGTAAATTAAATTAAAACAATGGTAATAATTTCCTACATCATAACCAGCAACTAATAATCCAACACCATAAGGCCTTCTATCGTAACGTTGAGTGCAAGTTTGCATTTTGTTTCCTAAGGATGTGATAAGACGACTCACTGGCATAAGATCATCATGAGAATATTTGTAGTTTAAGCACTCTGTTCTCATGTACCGACTGTAAATAAAAATAATAATATAAATAATATAAAATATCTCTTGTTAATGCAAAAAGAAACTTTTTCACAAACCTCAACATTCTAGCATCAGCTGTAAGACCAGCCATAGCAATACCAAGATGATCGTCGATAGCAAACATCTTCTTTTGATGAGAAGACAATTCTGATGCAGCTCTTTTCAGAGCAACAATGACAGCATGTGTTTTGTTTTTAAGGCCAACTGTTGCCGATCCCAATTTGACAGCTTCCAAAGCGTATTCAACTTGGAACAGGCGTCCCTGGGGACTCCAAACAGTGACATCGCTGTCATACTGGTTGCGCAACTGTAAAAATAAAATGGACTTGTGAGAAATTTTCTAAAGAACCAAAATAGTCGCCCCTTGCAATTTACCACAATATCAATATCATTATTATTAACGTAAATTTAATAAGTCAAACTAACTGCCAAAGACACCAAGTAACATCACACACATATACACAACCGGCGTCTTCGTGAACGATGACGCGACAATAATAAGGCTCCGAGAAAGACCAAACAAAAGCAGCATCCCCTTAAATTTCTCGGTCTACCAACGATTAAAGAATCCTAAATCCCAATCATCGCAAACGCAGTGATAATCCACTAAAAATTCACAGCCAAAAGCAAGTCCGCTCAACTAAATCAAATGCAGGTAAGCGAGTGCGAGCTCGAGAGGTTAACTTAACCACAACGCTAGCCGGTGACTCGCTGTTTTCCAGGATCGACTCACCATGATTCCGGAGCGAACTAGTTGCCTGCAGCTTCTGGGTACTCGTAGTTGTTCAACAACGATGCATCAACCTGGTCACGCCTTAGCCCCACAAGGCTTGTTATTTTTTTTTGATCGAGCAAAAGAGCCGAGGCGTGATGTATCAAAAAATGAAGTCTGCACTGAAATCCAAGCCGCCCGTTTATAATTTTCTCTCTTTTCGTTTCAGAGGCTTTCGCGGAGAGAGCGCGACAGTGCTGCCAGAAGTGTGGCTTTATTGGTCGCGCCTCTGCGGAGATATATGATTTTGCACGCTTTTTGGGACGATTTGAATCTTTTGGGCCTTGTATATTTTGTTGGCCTGATAATGTTGAATTGAAGATTGGCGACAGGTTTTTTGTTGTACCTACATTCGTTTGAGCGTTTGGCTCGATTAGACTTTTGAGTAGCCGTTAAAACGATCGTTTTATAACTTTTCAATTAACAGATAAGTGAATTCCAATACGAAAACTTTGCGTAAGTATCTGACGTACGACAATAAAAAAAAAACAAAAATATCAAAGAAGCATAAAGTCGCAAAAAACATCGGCCCCGTCGTTGGGTATGCAATTCCACGCTGTGCAATAGGAAGTACACGCGCGCGTGCGTTTTAAAACACAAACGGCAAACGGTGCAATACGCCGCAGCCTTGATAACCGCAATGTTTTTTTCCCTATTCAAGCCCTCTTACACGCGCGTCACTTCCTCGAGCGTATAAAGCGCGAGCGAGCAAAGCTCCCGCTCAGCCTCGCTTCTCATTATGCAAACGAGCCTCTCTCTCGCGGCTCCTCGGCCCATACTGCAAGCTGCAAGTGCGCGGCCTCCAGCGTCAATGGAGAGAAAAAAGCAGCGAAATCAGGCCGACGAGGCCGAGGCGTAATTTAATGCCGGCCTCTCATATGCAATGGACCCTGTAGACGACGAGGCCGCGCTCTCGGTAATTCGAATCCGCGGACAATGACGATATCCGTATACACAGCTGAGAGCAGCTCCGATCGGCTCTCATATCGAGCTTGAAAGCCTTACTCGTCGCATCGAGAGGAAGATCTTTCGAGCCGAGCCGAGGGAGAAAACGGAAAGCTGGATCTCTCCGATCGAGTGCGAGAATATGGAACGCTGGGCTGGCAGGGTCGCTGTGGTCACCGGGGCGAGCTCTGGCATCGGCGCGGCTGTTGTTAATAAGCTCTTGAAGCATGGTACATTTCAATTATTGTATTTTGTTATGCGAATGTGTACGTGTTGCTGCAACTCTTTGTCAACTCTCTCAGGTTTGATCGTGGTCGGACTAGCTAGGCGAGTCGAGAAGATCAAGGAACTGTCGGAGGACGAGCCGGAGGCGAAGCTCCACGCAGTCGAGTGCGACGTGACGAACGAGGAGAACGTCGTGACGGCCTTCGCTTGGATCAAGGAGAACTTCGGCTCGATCGATCTGCTGGTGAACAACGCGGGCATCGTCAAGGAGGCCTCGCTTACCGGTAGGCGCGCTCATGTTACCGTACTCTCCCGGGAAAACCAATAACTCATATCGCTATTCTATACATTCGGAGACGGTGCCCTGGACGACTGGCGGCAGGTGCTCGACGTCAACGTGCTCGGGCTGTGCGTGTGCACGCGCGAGGCCGTGCGGGGGATGACGCGCGAGGCCCCCGAGCCCGGGCTTATCGTCCACGTGGGCAGTCTCGCGGCCACGAGGCCGCCCGATCTCCCCGGCTTTGGCCTCTATCCGGCGACTAAGCGAGCGATCCAGGCGCTCACCCAGACACTCAGGCACGAACTCGCTGGCACCGGTATACGCGTATCCGTGAGTATACACACACCGCGTCATAATGTGTGGGATAGTGTTATAGGCTCTGTGTTGTTCGATTCAGACGATCAGCCCGGGAATCGTGGCGACGGAGCTCATGGCCAAGTTCTCCTGCTTTTCGCCCGAGGCACTTGCGTCCGTACCGGCGCTCTATCCGGATGACGTTGCCGAAGCGGTTGGCTTTATATTGTCCCTGCCACCTCACGTAGCGGTATAGTTATCTTTTTTTTTTTACAATTTTCACAGCTGATTGCTTCTGTTTTTCTTTATGATCAATTTTGCTTTTCAGATTCAGGACATTTCTTTGCGGGCTGTTGGCGAATGTTGGTAAGATGCGCCGGTGGGAGAAGTGTTCTATTACGCAAATATCATGTTTTTCTAATCAATGCACGATTGTAATTTACGTATTACACGTTTATCGATCACAAAACCATGTATAATTTCTTCTCTTTTTCCTTTGTATATAGTAATGCGCAAAAAGTTCAATGAAATAACTAAATCACAAATTTTAGAAAAAAATATTTTAGCTTTTATTCAAGTGCTAATTAAAATCATACGATAAAACAAACAACAGCAGCCATTGAAACAAAACAATATGTTGACGATGAAGAAAAAACGCGCGATATATACGTTTTTAAACAACAACTTCACGAATCGGTGTAATCACAAGATCCTGGATCAATACGTTCTCTGGGGTCTGGATGACGTAGATCACCGCGTCGGCAATGTCTTTGGGTTTCAAAGCCAGAAGGGGCTTTTCCTTCAGCAACGATCCGCTCATCTCTGTGTCGACGAGGCCGGGAATAATGTTCTGTAATTGAAAACGAGGCGTAGTTTAGAGGCTCTGTTAATTAATCATTAAAACCGATCGTTGCTAAACTTACGATGACTTTGATGTTGGACTGAATGTTCGCCAGCTCCAATCGGAGGCCGTCGGTCAAGCCGCGAAGGGCATTTTTCGTTGTGAGGTAGCTCGTGGATACTTGCAGAGGCAGATCGACCGACAGTGAATTCCACGCGCCGATGTCGTTGATATTGATTATTATGCCGGAGTTCAGTCCTAAAAATTGTTTATTAAATAAATGCATTTCGTTTTTTTTTTTTGTATATTGGAGCAGAAAAACAAAATACCGAGGGGCGTGAATTCTATCTACCTTTCTTTTTCAACAGTCCCAAGACGGACTTGATAAGAATGACGGGCGCGAGAATGTTAACGTTCAGCGACCTTATCCAATCTTGAACGCTCGTCTCCGAGAGCAGAGTCGGCAGATTAACGGCGGCGTTGTTCACCAATATCTCAACGACGCCCAAGTTCTTCTCGATCCAGTCGATAGCTCCGATTATTTCCGACTCGTTGGACAGGTCGCACTGCAGGGGTATGAGCTTGCCCGGCTTTGACTTCCACTCGACAGCCAAGACCTGCGAGAGAGAAAGAAAGAAAAGTTTATTTAAAAACCAACGTTTGAGCAATGCATATTAATAGAAATGCATAAAAGCGTTTAAACGAAAAATCGAACCTTGATTTTATCGACGTTGAGACCAAGACCAACGACCTTGATTCCATTGTTAACGAGCTGCTCGGCAATAGCTAAACCAATGCCGCTACCAACTCCGGTGACAATGGCTACCTTGTTAACCCACTGTTCCATGGCGATGAGAGAGAGAGGTGGTTTAAGGCTGAGAGCGAGTACTGTAAAGAAGTCCGGGAGTAGACTGTGACTCCGGACTTGGTCCAGCCGGCTTTTATACACCAACGCACGGTCCAGAGGAGCGCGCGTTTTCTCTTTCTCTGACCCCCGATTGCGCAAGGTCGCGCGGCCCGCGAGTTCGGTATACCCTTAGCCGCGCGATTACTCACGCCCCGACTACCGATAGCTGCTTCAATTTTAGGAGAGCTATCAATTATCGAGAGCTTTGCACTCGTCGAGAGACTCCGTATGCTCTGGAAGACGCTGGTTTTCGGGCGTTAAAGTTGCGTCAGACGAGTTTAGTGGTAATCAGGGTGGCGGAGCTGATGATGGGGTTTTAGGTTGAAAGATAGATTTTTTGATTTTTAGATTTGGAGTTACGATAAGTCGAATTTTTTTGGAAGCATATTTTTGAATTTGTACAAAAATGTTGCTTCATTGAAATAAAAGTCTAAATTCCATATTTATTGTTGTACTACTCGAGTAAATGTTATCACGTTAAATTAATGTTTTCCAATAAAAGACAAAACATTGTAATGCTGGCGCAACATGATTTTAAAGTGAACTCATATTAGGGCGACTACGAAGTAATTGAAAAATGCTTTATTATAGCCATTTATCACTTGCGAACGCGCATCGCTACCGCAAAAAGCCAGCGTGTCGAAGTGATATTCCTTTGTTCCCAATTAACAATGCGCAATCGTAAGGACAACGCGTTAGACAGAAACATTTTAAGCGCTCACCTATCATTCTACACACATTCGTGATAATATTTATTATTAATATCCTCAGTTATCGCTTATACCTCAATAACGCTTGAATTTTACATCATTCTCTGATTAAGTAGCTTTATACGTATCAATTAAATGATGCGCCTTTTTTTTCATTTATTATTTTTATTACTTCGAATCTCAATCTGATAAATTATAAGAATTATAATAATTGTTTTTTTGGAGAAGGCATTTTAAAAATATTTTTCGTGCGTACACTAATATTTCGAACGAATATTAATATCTCAAGGGATTACTCGCTCGAGGAGTAATAGTAATCAATTCGAATCGAAAAATAACAAATTATCACATTTGATAAAAAATTAACAAAAATATTTTAACACGGTTTTCAAAACAACGTTATTACACGCTATATAAAACAATCTTAATTTTGTTTAATTATCAATTCATAAAACTTTTAAAAAAAACTGCTTTTGAGCCGTCATAACTGACTATAATAGAAAAGAAATGGTTCTTAAAGGTCAGGTTGGTATTAAATGAATAATCAAGTTTAATTAAGAATAAAATTTTATTAAATTCATATAATCGTGTATCAACAAACAAATCTACAGTGTTTTTTCAAAATTGATTAGAAATTGTAAATTATCATTTTACCTTGGACAATATTTATTAAGCCATTTATTTATTTACACGTATAATATATTTCATCGACAAAAGTATGAACGAGGTTTAAGAAACCCACATGACAGCTGGACACGATACGTTCGGTTGAAGGCTGTCGTGGAGGGGATCAAAAGTTTGAACGCACTGACCAAGTACATACATACATACATATATTTCATCGACACATTCTTGAAAATGGAATAGAGGCTAGGAATAAATTCAAGACATACAATTTGATTATTATCTTTATTGCCGTATCATACTTACAAGAAATATACAAAGTGCAATTTCGAATGTTTTGCGAATTCTCGATGAGTCCTGGATGTGTCCATCGCACAGACGTCGCACTACTTTGTCGAAGTGTCTTTTACTTTTATTTTTTTTACTTTCAGTTTTATTTCCACCGATGAATTGAACCGCTACAGATGTACGTTTTAACATAGCACGCTAGTGCGCGTTTGACGCTTTGTGTTTTTGTTTGTTTATGTAGAAACACCACACCACCACAAGCCAAGTTCGGGCCGACTTTTCCCAATGATTTTACACTGCTATTGACATGTCATTGCTGCCACGACGATGTACGATATTGTAAATAAAAAATAAAGTCTCTCGTGCACAAGAACAAATCGTGTAAAAATCAATCGGATGAGATTCTTAAAATAGCTGTGAAATTTCGCGGAAGTATAATTGGCAGTGAAAAAATAAAAAATTAAAATATATAATTTATTTATTTATTTTTTTATAATTTTGACGCTACTTCGTTTATGCTATGGCATAATTGACTTTACGAATATTGTCACCGTACGTAGGCATTAATGAGAAGACGAAAATAATGACTTTTTTCTTCTGTTGATAGCGGATATTTACACGCCACTTCAATTGTGACCTCCAACAACGTGTTTGTAGACATGTTTTTTTTATGTATATTTTCATTTCAATTGGTAGTTTGATTGAAGATTCTCTTTGTACATCATGCGATAAGTTGTTAAGCTGATATTGTTATACGTAATATTAAACAAACTACTCTACGGACGAATCAATTGTTGTTTATGTTGCCATGAAGCAAGATGGACAGAAACAGAAAGTGTTATATTACACATAGAGACTTGCATGAGGTGTTTTATTTGATTATTGCTTGAAGAAAATCGGGGTTAAAAGGTGTCATCGTGCAAAAATAAAACGTACGATAATGTTATGGCATCGTTGTTACCGCGGAATTTTAGATCGTTAATTAAATATATGAGTTACCTTGGTTAACAACTAATTAAATTAGATAATTTATTTGTCGCAACCTTATGCGCTAATGTTAGGGTGAGCTTTGTAAAATTGTAAAAAAAAACAAAAAAATTGGTAATCGTGTAGAAAAGGGCCCTCCACCACGCTGGAGACGTACTAATACTCCGATAACAGTGTTAAGCTACATATGTCACGTCTACAAATTAAACGACTAACGCGGATTTAACATTTATGTGCAGTGTGAACGTAGAATCATACACCGAGGCTATTATGCGGTTTACTTTAAAGTAAACCTAAACACCAACTGACAATACAAACACCAAAAAAAAAGGGGCTAAGTGAAAATTAACGGTAAAAGAGAAAATAAAGGCAGAATTGTAAAAAATTTAAGGAAGAACATTGAAGCAATTGCATGCAAAAAGGTTTTTTTAGAAGATGAGGCATCTCGATTATAAACAATATACCGATGCACAAATACCTTTGAATCTCGGAATCAGGATTAGATCCTTCCATGAAAATCTTGAGGAATGCATCCTTTCGACCGACGAAGAAAGCAATCCTAATCCGTTTAACATTTCTCGCTCCGATTATTTACTATCGTTTGTTTTTATTTTTTATTGCAAAAAAAAATCGAAATCCTCATCTCCTCTTGCAATCCGCCGAGTGTATCCATGATCTCTTTATAAATAAATCCCGCGAGGTCAATCCGACAATTAGATCCGACTTGAAAATCCTTTTGTTCTCTCTCGCTCTCGCAGGCGATCGCAAAGAAAGGCTCGCTTTTTATGCGTCGGAGGGCCTATTACGATGAAATCCTCTTGCTCTAGTCTAAGTCCCGGCAAACATTTCAGTCACACACAAAATGCAATGAAACACACCGTCCCAAGACTTTGTAGGATACATTGCACACATCCCTTGAAGTTCCTCTTCGGCGAGTTCCTCGTAAGCAAATGCACTGTTTTTATTGAAATCCCAAGTGTCTTTGCACTAAATGTTCAAAAGTAAAAAAAAATAGTTGAAGAAAAAAAAAGTATTTGCAAAATGTTGAATAATATCCAGACGTTATCAAAGGCGTGTGCAATTCCATTAGCAAGTCGCTACAAAATTTGGGGATGGTGCCTGCGATCCTTTCCTATACAAGTAGAAAACGTGACTCCGAAATCCTGATTCCGCTCCGGATTGATCCGCTCGATAATCCTCCTCTTCGCGATAAAATCCTCTTAATCCCTCGCATCCTAATTACATCCTATCCTCGCATCCTAATCCGATCCTCTCCCGATTTTATGCTTTCTCTCTCCCTCGTGTTCTCCGCGCAATATCCGTCCAAAGCAACGCGTCGCGTGTCTGCGTATCATCATAATCCATCCAAGGAGAGAAGCTAGTTCTCTCTTTCTTTCTCTTTCTCTCTCATCGTGAGCGTGTGTGTGTGGGTTTCAGGATTTTTCATTGCGATATTCAATCCGATCCAATATACAAAAGAAGAAAAAATACATTAGTTTTAAATTCAGTTACAAGTAGACGCTGTTTATTATGTCAAAATTAATTGTTATATTTGTGATTGAACTGAGCTTTAGTTTTTTTTTTTTTTGTTTTATTTTCGCTCTATTTGGAAACATTTCCGTGCTAAAAGGGACGTGAAAGTATTTAAACAGTAACAACTAAAATATTACGGTAATTAATTGTTATAAATATAATGTATTGTTTACATTTGAAAATTCCATTATTATTATTATAAATCAATGAACATTGTCTTGGTTATACAACTAAAATTATTTACTTTTCGCATCCCTTTGAAATATTATGAGCATACACTTATCACATAATCAAGCATGTGATTATTTGAAAAACTCGCAAACCAAAATTTAAACTTTCTTTTTAAATGAAATATCAATTTATATTAAACGTATTTTACAGTTGAATAATATTAAAAACTAAATATTTTTTAAAGAATAAATCAAGGAGTTAAAGCTCACTAGATTGGTAAAAAATAAATTTGAGTCAATAACTTGGAAACTCAGCAAAATAATAATTATGCTTATGATATCACCCTATGTCACTTCATTGTAATTTTTTAGTGAACATGATAAAGATGTTAAATTTTTTACGAATTAAGTTAGCATACAAGCTAATAAAAAGTAATTTTAAACATTATAAATCAATAAATGATTTGTTTAATGAATTCTCAAGTTGATTGGTGATTAAATTGGTAAGTACAAAGGAATGTATCTTATTACAATGTACAAGTACAAAGTGACTGAATGCAGTTATAATAGGTATATCATATGTTAAAGTGTTTCATTAAATTAAAAAAAAAATAATAAAAAGGACATAACATGGTAGTCTATAAATGAAAAAAGATTTAGACAAACAAGTGTACTGCAATCTTTTGCAGTGTGTATGCGATCTTTTAGTCAACATGTATGATTGAAAAGCTCTGTAAAAAAATTTTATTATTCTAAAGTTAATACTAGAGCTTTTCAATTGATAAATCTTATCACATGTTAAACGCGTTGTAGAAGCAAAAATATGCTGTTTTTTTTTATCATAGAGTATAGTACATATAATACGTACACTCTAGTCATACGAACGAGATCTGGAACGGGACCTGGACCGCGAATATTTACGCAATGGAGAATATGTTGGTGAGCCTCTTCTGCGCGGACTGTAACTTCGCGAACGGCTGCGGCCTCTATCTCTATCTTCACTGCGACTTCGATCGCCACTTCCATTATGATCTTCTCTTACTCTTATGTAAGCTACTTCACCCTGAAAAATTGAAAATTTTCATAACATTAATTAAATTTTTCTGAATTTCATTAAATATTTTATTAAATAATTTCAATAAATTATAATATTTCCATACCTCATGTGATCTAAATCTTGAATCGTCAAGTTTTTTAACAGCATATTTCATATCTTCATAGCGCAAGAATTCAACTACTCCAGTACCATCTTTGTACACATCAGCAAAACAAACATCTCCGGCCTCTCGCATGTGATCTTTTAAGTCTTGCCAACTGCCTGATGGTGGTAAGCCAGTTACCGAAACTCTGTATTGAGAGCGTCTTGCTGGAGGACCACGTCCTCTGGAGTTACCCATATCATTTCGGCCTCGACTATTGTCTCCACCTCTACCACGAAAACTACTTGGTCCTCCCCCTCTAGGAAATTCAACTCTTAATCTGTATCCATCATAATCATAACCATCTCTGGCATGTACAGCATCATCTGCGTCTCTGTAATTACAAAAACCATAATTCTCAATTTAGCAACATTTATAAGCAATACTAGAACATTACAATAAAGATAGTCTTTAAAAGCTTTAATATTATTTTAAGTTTATTCTGAGAAAGTCAATTTTCTAAAAAGATATTCAAATCAATCCAAAGCCCACTCCTAAGTCAAAATCAATAATAAATAGCGCAGCATTAACGATACAAATAACCGCAAGAAGCATAGCACAGTTTGATTGTCCTCGTTGCTTTAGAGCCAAGAAAACGCCAAAAACGGACGCTATTATTAGCCGCAAGTGCGCGAAAGCCTAAAGACTCGGGTGACGCGCCAAGGGGAGCTCCGAAATGGCTTAGGAGAGGAGGCGAGAAAGAGATCAATGCTACTAACCTGGGATCGTCGAACTCGACGAAAGCAAAGGGCGGCCCTCGACGATTCTTCAAATCAACAAAGACGACCTTGCCAAACTTGTAAAACAGATCCTGGATGTCCTTGGTGCGTATGTCGGGCGGTAGGTTGCCCACGTAGATGCGGCACTCGTTTCTGCCTGCGTCGTACTTGGAGGACATGATTGCTGCTGCTCGGTTGGCTGCTCAAAGCTAAGTGTGACTCCGGAGTGTCTACTAACCGAGAAGGTCGCCGATGGAAACGAGAGGACTCGTGGTAATAAATGAAATAACGCGCTGCTCCGCAGTAGACGACTCCACGCCTGCTAGCGTAATGACCTAACGACTCAACGTGGGAACACAAACAAAATGGCGTGATACCCAAGCGCAGCCTACTGGTGATCGGGCTCTCTTTTTCTCTCTCTCTTCGGCGCTTATGCTGCCCTCTCGACACTCGACACCCTATTTTACACCCTTTCGATGAATTTCATGAATTAACTGCGAATTGCCAAAGTCGTAGCGTCAACGGATGTAAAACTTGCTAAATCATTTATCGTTTCGATTTAGAGGACTTTTTTTTTTATTTGTCTTGCATAACTGCGCGCTTACTCGCGCTTTTTTTTAGCGGTAAATTCAAATTTTTTTTTATAATGTTGTATGGCATAAATTAAATGATGTCGTCGATTGATTTCCGTGAATCTGAAAAATTCGAAAAGATCTTTATTGCAAAGCCGTATACGTAATGCTTAAAAGTCATTTGTTACGTTTTGCAGTTTGCAGGTATAAAAGAGAAACAAGGACGCTTAGGTTCGCCGACGCTTTAAACCTCATCACTTTCGATTGGCCCAAACATTTTCGTTTTAACAACCTTTTATAATTATCTAAGTAGAATCTTGAAATTTCCTTAAAATTGCAAGTGCAAAACAGTCGAAATCGAGCCTTAGAAGCACACTGTGAAACGCCTCCGTCAGGTGGCGTACGACCAAAAGAAGAGTGCGGGCCGATTAGATAGCCGACGACATAGGCGCAGTTAACGGCGTGGTGGGGCGGGGGGGTTAGAAATCCGGGCGCTTTGACGCCTTGACGGACGGAGGTAAACAAAGAGAGTGCGAGAGCCGAGCGAGCGAGACTGCGACTCTGCTGCGGACTCTCTCGGTGCGACGAGAGCTGCGTATGCGTCGTCAGAGCGCAGGGACGACCTGCTGCCCCTCGAACATGGCTGGATCCAAGGGCAACGGCGTTCTCGGCATGCGCTTCAATCAGGACCAAGGTGATTCTCTCTCTTTTCTTGCTGTTTTTCTCGATCGTTTCCCCTTGAGCTTGCTGACTGAGACTCGCTCGTTGTGCGATCTTCTTGCAGGATGCTTCGCCTGCAGCATGGAGTCGGGCCTGCGGATCTTTAACGTCGAGCCGCTGGCTGAGCTCGAGCACTACGACGGCGAGACCCTCGGGAGCGTTGGCATCGCCGAGATGCTCTGGAGGACCAACGTCTTCGCCATCGTCGGCGGCGGCAGTAGGCCAAAGTTCGCTGACAACACTGTCCTCATCTACAACGATCTCACTAAAAAATTCATGACGGAAATAACGTTTATGCATCCCATCAAGGCTGTCAGACTGCGCAGAGACAAGTGGGTGGCTCATTAACTTTGCTCGCATTAACTTTTCATTCGCAGTAATTAAACTAGCATGTCTATTTTTTTCATTTTTCAGACTGATTGTCGCTTTGGAAAAGGAGATACACGTTTTTTCGTTTCCCACGTCAGTCACAAGACTCCTAACTCTACAAACCAGTTACAATCCCAAGGGACTCATGGAAGTTGCTACTCTTGCTACAGCGCACAAGCAATTACTCGCATTTCCAGGTCATAAAATTGGCAGTCTTCAACTGCTTGATCTTGCTGCTACAGATACTGGAGCTTCAAGCTCACCAGCAACTGTACCTGCGCATCAAGTAAGCTTCTTTTTTTTTTATATTTAAAAATTTTTTTTAACGTTAAATGGTGATAGAAAGTTTAAAACTTATGAATTAATTTTAGAATGAATTAGCTTGCATTGCCGTTAATGCAAATGGTACAAGAGTGGCCACAGCATCAGTTAAAGGTACTCTAATCAGAGTATGGGATGCTATAAGAAAGACAAAGTTGATTGAAATTCGTAGAGGCACTGACCCAGCAACTATATATTGGTAAGAAATAAAAACTTTTCAAACTTACTATAAATTTGAATTTAAAAAATAATTGTTTATTCAGTATTAAATTGTTTATGGAATTTTTTCAGCATCAACTTTAGTAGAGACTCAGAATTTTTATGTCTATCAAGTGATAAAGGGACAGTTCATATTTTTGCTTTGAAAGACATTAATTTAAATAAAACATCACAGTAAGTACTAAACAAGTTGATTAAAAATAATTTTATAAGTGTAATATTGAAAATTAATCATTTCTGTTACTAGGCTATCCAGCATGGAATTTTTGGTAAATTATACAGGTAGCAAATGGGCTCTTGCTACTTTTCCAGTACCTCCAGAATGTGCCTGCATTTGTGCATTTGGTGCTAAAAATTCAGTAATAGGTAAATAGATAAATAATATAACAACCTTTTTCTCTATTAACAAAATAAAATAATTTTTATATTTTAACAATTTCAGCTGTATGTTCAGATGGAACTTTCCATAAATACGTTTTTACATTAGATGGTAAATGCCATCGTGAGGCATTTGATGTTTTTTTTGATGTTTGTGCTGATGACGACTATTAATGTTATAAATTATTGTAAATAATGTACAGAAATTATTATGGACATATTATTATTTTATACACGTCATTTTATACATGATTTGAAGTTTTACTGTACAATAAACGTTCTAAATATACAATAACATTCGTTTCATTCAAATACCATACATTGACTAGCAAACATTATGTATATGGATCCTTTGGGCGTAGTTTTGGAGCTGTTACCTCCCGAATTTGCTCTAAAATAAAATATTAAATGAAAATTCTGTAATATTTCATTGGATAATAATAAATATCAAATATAAATACTGTAAGGAGTAGGATCTAACGCAGGTTGAATTGCAGTAAAGTACATCGGTGTTGCAATTGAACCAATGAATGCACCAAAAAATACTACAAATCTCCAACCCTTAAGTCTTGCCATTTCTCGTTAAAAAAAATTATGTAATTGCTTAATCACAAAAATAATATATTTTCACATTCAATTCTAAATTATAGATTTAACAATTTTTTAAGATGTCAATATAAAATTCTGTAATTACATATTATATGCCTTTTATACGTCGACTTATTTTCGTTTAATTATTAATTTTTCATTCTTTAAAACAGCAGCAATCAACATTTTATGTTGAAGTAGTCAGTTACCTTACATGTGTAAATACAAAGTTCTAACCTAAAATTTTAGAGATAAATCAGCTGACTGCATTGCAGCTGACGACAATGACGACATTGACTGAATAATGTGACACGTCTTTATAATTAAATACCTCACCTCACGAGCTTTTGTTTTTATAATAAAGGTAAGCAGAATTGTTTACTTTCGAAAAAAATTCATTTGTTGACGTAAACAAAGGGTTCTATTTCATAATATTACTCAAGAAATTGAAAGTTCACTGTTCTAAAAACTTCATTATTGAGGTATTATTTATTGACAATTCTGCATAATATAATAGCTGACGCTTAACATATGCTTAAATTTTTCTTTAATACGTTAATATTTTTCATTTTCATCTTATTTATTATTAATAAAAAAAATACGCATAGGTTTTTTGAATATGGGCATTTAAAATGTCCGCCATTTTTATAAACCGTTTTTTCATTGGCTCGTCAACTTCTATTTTCATTAAATGTACATGAATTTTCTGTGAGCATGTATGTGTACTGCAACAGTGAGGTTAAATATGGAATTATGCACCATAAGAATGCACTTATTTGAAGCCTACGTTTGTAATGTTGCGAAAAACTATTATTGGCTGCGTTGGATTAAATTTATCTAATTTTATTGTCCGCTAAAAAATTGTAATAAACCGAGTTTTGTTATTAATCTTATGTTCTGTTAAGTGCGAGTGAGGTTATGTTTTATAAAATTGTATTGTTTGTTTTAGAAATTTAGTGATGTACGTTAATTTTAACGTTAAAACGATGATGCCAAGTTATTGAAACCGTTCTTTCATTTACAAAGGTTGATTGTTGCTCTTTTTGCGCTTCACTTTTGGACATTTATATAAGGTAAATGATTTTTACCTCTATTTTTTTTTTTATCTTTTTATTGTAAGATAACTGAACTGAATATTAGTTTAAATATAATATTTTAATTTTAATATAAGTATTAATTCATTGAATTTATTTTTCAGCTCAAGTTTGAACAAAAAAATTTTAAGCAATATAATGGCCTAACTTTTAACAAGTTATTGTAATTTTTATTATGTTCTTTCAAAACGTAGCTATATTATTGTGATATAATATTTTAATAGAAACAATGGAACTTAGAATTTTTTTAAACTTTAAAGAAAGTTTTCTAATAGTATTATCTTACTAATGATTAGTAACTTTGATTATTCGAGATGGTTGTAGGCTACAAAAATACTGTACCACAGCCTAGTCAAAAAGATAGTTTGAATGAAAATAAAAATCAAAAAATCATGGATAAAGAATCTTACGACAACGAAAAAGTTGATAAGAATGCAGGGAACTATGAAGTATCATGCAAGGAATACTTGGAAGAAAAAAGTAATAATGACTTACTAAGAATTTCAAGTGATTCTAATTGCTGGTGGAGTAATGATTTCGAAGGAAAACTTGACTCAAGTCAAAGGTGGAGCTTTGGTTCTGACATTTCCATTGAAGCAGTAGAAAATATACAAAATAGATTATGTTGCTCTCCAGTAGATGAATTTGATTCTACTGTAAGTAGTGAAAATGAAGACTTAATAGTTAATAATACTGAAGAAAGTGAATCTTTTAAACCTTGCATCAAAGTCATGTGCACTGGTAACACTGAAAAACAGCATAAAACTTCAGATGATGATACAGCTGATGATGAACTAATTGATTATTCCAAAAGATACACAACTGATAGTTCATCATTAACAATTGAAAATAAATCTAATGCCCATGTTCCTCAGCAACAACAAAGAAGAAATATGGTAATGAATCCAGTAGCAAGGTCTGGGCCTGCAAAAAAATCAGTTAGCACACGATCAAAAGTTTATCCTTTTGGAGATTACGCAGAGACTGACCTAGATCAACCAACTGATTATAGCTTGCGTTATGCTGAAGAAGATACTGATGATGAAGAAAAGGAAGAACCTCATTTTTATGTAAGTTTATATTGCAATAAAATCTTTGATTTAATATAAATTTTAAAGTTAATCACAATTATTTGAATCTACAAATTTTTTTGCATTTATGAAAAATAAAAAAAGTTTATTTATTGCATTTTTAGTGTACTAATGAACAGGAAGACACAGTTAAAACTTATTACACAGAAGGTACTCCTTCCAACTTTTCCACTGCCACATCTATGTCGGATCTTCTTACTCTCGAGGATCCTAGAGAAGGAGACGAGAGCTACAAGCGTCAGTTTTTAAGAGCGCAAAAGCAGATAGTCGAGCAAAAGGAGGCTATGGAAAAATCTGAAAAAACGACAAAGGATTGCAAAAATCGCATGAGACGAAAATTTGTAGCAGAGGACACAAAGTCCCTAATTACTGAGAAGTCTCAAGAAATCAGCACGCAGCATCCACGAGAGCGTAAACTCGAAAAGCTTCGCACACCACCGCAATCGCCAGCTGAGGTCTGCGACAAAGGCAAGGATAGCAAGGGAGTGAATTTCCAGGTCGACGATAACTACGCTCAGGAAACTCCGCTCATGTTCTCGCGTAGCAGCTCTCTGGACTCACTCAGTGAATTCGAGCAGAATTCAATACAAGACGATCGGAGCTCGGTGGTGAGTGACTTCAGTCACAGGACCAGCGGTGCGGTGTCGCCTAGTGAGCTGCCGGACTCACCGACGCAGACCGTACCACCGAGTCCGCGCAGACTGCAGCGAGACAATTTTTCGAATCTCCAGCAGCAGCAGCGTCGGCTGGCGCAGGCTCAAGCACAGCCAAGATTAGACAGAGATCACTTTCAGAACTTACAGCAACAACCGCTAGCCCAATCTCAATCCCAGCCTCAAGCACGTACTAGAACGGGACGAGACAACTTTCAGCACCAACCAATCCCACAGCAGCGAGCACA
Source organism: Anagyrus pseudococci (assembly GCA_030522585.1). Lineage (NCBI taxonomy): Eukaryota > Metazoa > Arthropoda > Insecta > Hymenoptera > Encyrtidae > Anagyrus > Anagyrus pseudococci. Next base: position 123,059 of record JAPYYQ010000237.1, read on the forward strand.
GCCTCAATCCCAGTCTCGGCCTCAACCTCAGCTCCCTCCCCAGCCTCCGGCCCAGAGAGTACCCCCAAGGTGAGTAATCTCTCAACTTGAGCATTTGTTTTACAACACAATCAAACTGTTAACCCGATTTTTAATTAAATTCTACTTTTAATTTAGACCCGCACCAAGAAAGCCAACAACGCAACCACAGCCCGAAAGTCGAACGGGCCAGCGTCAGGTGCCGTTAATGGAGCGCTCGCAGCCTGATGGTTGTGCATCGCTGGTCCAGCAGCCGGTGAATGACGGTCGGGGGTCCCAGCGGCATCAACTTAACGGTCGCACCCTACCGGCTCAACAGCCAAATGCCCGGATAGCTGAACGCTGCTTTAGCGTTTTTGAGGATGGTTTGGTGCGTTTTAAAGAGGAATCCACGCCGGGCAAGCATTCTAGTGCGGCTAGTAGCCTCAGTGCCTTGACTATTGACGACGAGGAGGATGACAACCTTGACAATCGAGAGATCATCAGCAGGATTGCTGCGATCAGGGTGAGGTCGAGCGCAACCGGTATGCATCAGGCGCCTTCTGCTGCCCAGAGACAAGGACGTGCCGAAGGGGACAAGTTTGGCGGACAACCGACGGCTAACGGACTTAATGGAAATTGTGGTGAGTATTAAGAGATGGCGATTGTAGAGATTCGATTAAAAACTTGAATAAATTTTTAGGCTTTAGAAGTAACGGCTCGTACATCTCGTCACCGGCTGTTCGAGAGGCAACTCATCGCGTCGACGCAGTCGAGGAGAGTAACGATTACACAACTTCTTACTCGAACAAAGAGATACAGAACAATCGCTACGGCGAACTTGTCGAGGACATATGGTACGACAACTGCGAGCCAAAAGCTGAAGAGAGAAATCAAGCTAACGGTAAACAAACTTCTACGAGCCCAATGTGCAATCGCACCGTCAACGGAGACAACGAAGCTGCGCGCCGAACGACTCAGAAGCCGACTTATACCGAGGCACCTGTGGCGGTAGACACTTTACGCGTCTACTACACCGAGGACACGCCGATCTACGCATCGCCTTACGGCTCTCAATCAAACCTTTCAGCCTTATCACTACTCAGCTTTTCGGACGATGATAATCCGGTCGGCTATGGGCCTACGGGCGATCTCGAGCGCAACTCGCCGGACGACTACGAGCCGGAGGAAGAAGAGACTGCCGAACGCTCCAACAGTCGCGCCAACAGCTACGACTCGGAAGTGCGCTCAGCCCTATCCGACGACGAGGCCGGAGAGGAAGAGGACGAGGACAAACGGTACGCGGGATCGGCTGCGGCCATGGGAGCTATGCACAGGCGCATCGATGTCTCGCCCTTCGAGTCACAAATGAATCTCAATTTTGCGCTGTTGCGTATCGAGGAGGAAGACGAGGAGGAAGCAAAGGCTGACGAGACTGACGGAGCGACGAAAAATGGAATGCCGTTGGAGGATAGCGACGAGGAGGACGACGAAGACGTTTACAGGCGATTGTCGAGACAAAACTCGGAGTGCTCGGACGACGAAGAGGAGCGGCAGGTGCTCGAGCAGTGCATCAAGTCCGGCGTGTCCAAGATCACTCGGCGCTCTCTAGAATCAGGATCCGTACCATGACCCGCTCGAGCGGCACCGGCTGTCGAATAAACGCCCCGATTGATCACTTTTTATACTAATCTATTGATTACTGGGGTGATGCGAGTAAAGTTAATTTTAAGGCAGCTACTGATCGAGTACCCGTTAACGGTTTTATTATACTATTGTGCCTATACTTAGAGCTCATATAAAATGTTATATTTAAACAGATTGATTTTATACGAAACGATAACGATGATCATAATAACTACAGATTATATGCCCATTGAATGTTCGAATATTTACATAGTCTTAAACAGATATATCATTTTTTATCTAAGAATCGATATTATGGCAGTTGAAAAACATTGAAAATATTATCAGATTTTTAAAACATTTTTAAATGCTATATTTATACAATGTTGCGAGCCATCGAATGTTTTTTAATTCTGCGCGTTACGTTGTCGTACCGTTAATCGTTGAACTTTTTTGGTACGATTATTCGATTATACGAATTTTTACGACGACGCGCTAAAAATACGAAACTAACTGCTGGCGCTTGGATTAAGCAATCAATGCATTCGCTGTAATCGACGTTTCATACGGTTGATTCTCATTTTAAAAAGCAACGATTCTTTATTTTTTATACAAAAAAAGAATGTCATCGCGACTCGACTTTCTTCGTTTTTATTTTCTTTTTTTTTAATATCAGCGTTACAAGAGTCGAGAGCCGCAATTGTAAAAAAATACCCCAACGATTATGCATTTTACAATAAATTTAATTTTTCTATGTACCCGAGGGATATACGTTGTTTGCCACCTCCGATACTCACTTCCTCCTCCTCGCATCCGTTTACCCATGAATCATTCGTCTTTCCAAACACGCACGATTGACGCGTCGCGTACTTATCCATCGCGCAAAACATCTCTCTTTCTCCTGCGTCTGCCAATTTTCGAAAAACCTTATCCGCGCGCTTATTGGCCGACTCGTATCGGATCTTCGGTCTCGTGCGTGCGTTCGCAAGTGCGCTAACCGGAGAGAGAGAGACACCAAGGGGGAGGGATGAAAACGGCCGCTCCGAAAGATAGGAGTCCCGCCGACGTCGCGCGCGCCGCGGCTGCTGCTACTTTACCGCAGGGAGTCTTCGAGGCGGAGTCGAACCGTTGCCAGCTCGGTTCAGCTGCTGCTGCTGCTGCTGTGCGCGCTTCTCGTCCCTTCGCTGCTCCGACGAAACGGAGTTGTTTAGTGTTTGCTTCCATTGGAGCTGCAGGAGGCGGAGGGTGCAGAGGAAGAGAGCGCGAGAGGATAATCCAGCTAGTGGGCGACGCGCCGCTAGAGCCGGAGGCCCCTCGTTGCTGGCGCCTCCCGGAGCGCTGCTCCAGTGCAGCTTAGCCTCTACAGCTGGGAAGCTCCGGGCACGTGAGTGTGTGCGTGACTGTGCCGAGTTTGCCGAGGCGACGAGTGCGGGAGCAGCAGCAGCAGCTTGGGCGGCCTTCCGGAAGGCCCATGCCGCGGAACAGCTGATCGGCCGCCTGCTACGGCGCGGGCGGCCCGTGTGCAGAGCGCGAGAGCGCGGCTTAAGGAGAGGGAGATGGCCCGCTGCCGGCAAAGACGAGCAGCCTAGTGAACCTGGCCTTGGCCTTGCACGCGCCGTGTCTGCTCCGGATCCGATGACAAGCGGATCTCGAGGAGCCGCTTGGCCGCAGAGAACACCGTCACCGCCGGGGATGGATGATGCTCGAGCCTCCTCGACGCCTGCGGCTCACTAGTATCCAGGTATAAGCAGCCGAGCAACATGACACCGCCGGCAACTCGCAAGCGCAGCTCCTCCGTCAGCTTCACGCGCGCCAAGGACGGCAGCAACGACGCCGTCGACGAGATACACATATCCCTTGCGCCTTACATACAGACCTACCTGGCACACAGTGGTCAGGGCCTGGGCTGCTGCGGCGTCGGGCTGCCGGTGCCGTTCGAACGGGCCGCGCCCAGGTCCTGGTGCAATCCCAAGTTTGATTCTGAAATACTTGAGGGCCAATACAAGTGCAGCGCTTTTCCACAAATTAGACTAAGGTTTAGGTAAGATTTTTTACTATTACTCCTTAAACTCTGGTATAACAGTCTCCGCTTTGAGAAAACTCACAATTGTAGATTAATTACTTTATTGATTGTTAAATTTTCAATTGCCTTAAGTAGATCTGGAGACTTAATATTGAATTGCAAAGAAAAATTTTGAAATTTTGTTCCTCTTAGTAATCGTCCACTGTATTTGTTTTTGGTAAGCTTGTCCTGAATTTTTTACTGGCTTAAAAATGATAATTCTTAATATTTTCTATTTGTTTGAAAGATTTCTAATTATTATTTTTAATTTAGTGTATTTAAATTCAAATGAATTTTCATAAATTTGCAGGTATTTAGAAACAAAATTGTTTTGTTACTTTTTCAGGTACGCGCTAACCTATATACTAGTGGTATCTGTTACGTGGCTGATTTACTTTGTTATCCTTGGAATTGTAAACAACAGCGAATTTTGGCCTGCTATAGCATCAATGTTCACTGCTGTAGGCTTAACAAGCACAGCTATTCTTTACTTTACTCACACAGATAACTATAGAGCTTTTGCAGTCTTGCCTATATCTGTGGGAGTTGCCTTGTTGCTTTGTTTTTTGTCAATACTGTTGCTGGTTATTGTGCCACCACACAAAGATGGCCTGTCATTGGTGAGTTTCTTTTAAAATTAAATGGCATCGCTTGAAATATCATTGAGTTGGCTATTCTTAGAAGCAATTTTATCATACACTTGCTAATGCTTTTTAAAACTATTTATAGATTTATTTGAATAAGGTCAATATTTATTGTTTTATTATTACTTATGTAACTGCATTTAAAATTCTTACTTTTTTATGGAAAGAATAAATTATAATTTTTTAAATTTAATTTTTCATTTATTAATCATAGTTGAAAATTTTCAATTAAAAATTCAAATTCAATTAAAATAAACAAACTCAATGTCAATATTTTTTAAAATATTTTTTCATTTTACCTTAAAAGCTAAAACATGTACATTTTAAAAATTCATTCTTCAAATCCTATTACAAAATAGAAAACGATTCCAATGACTAATTATAATCTGTGTTCACTGCAAAAATCTTTAATATAAATTTTGTATTGCAGGTGGGACACTTTGCGCTCTGCTCCGAAATTTTACTGCTGATCTACACTGTTTTGCCAATGCCGCTATACATGTGTACCGGTATAAGCGCACTCTACTCGATTCTTTTCGAGATTCTCACTGCCTACCTTTATGGCTCGCAAAGTGGCAGGCAGACGCAGTATTACGACGACAATGGCATGCCAAGATTCAGGCGGCAAATTAATGAAACGGGCGCGCTGGCTAAGAAAGCTATTGCTTCCATAGTCGATCCCATAGCCGGTGTCCTACCTCTAGCCGCAGCGTCCGGTCTCAGCAGGGCAAACAACTTGTTAAACTCGAGCGCAAGCTCTATCGTCGAGCACGCGCTACTCGTCGGTGAGGCCGAGCGTACGGACTTTGCGACGACCCTAGCCATACGGATTTTGATGCAACTCTGCATCCACATTATCGGCGTGCACATCTTGATAATGACGTCGGTGCGGATGCGAGGCACCTTTATGAAAGTCGGCCAGTCGCTGCTGGTGCGCAAGCAGCTCGAGATGGAGAAGCAGCTGAAGGAGAAAATGATACACTCGGTGATGCCGCCCAAGGTAGCCGACTGGCTCATGGAGGAGAGCGAGCGCGAACGGGAGCGCGAGGACTCGCTGAAGAAAGGCTCGATACCGTCCAACAACACCGACATACGTTCCTTATTCCGGCCTTTTAACATGCACTCCATGGATGACGTTAGCATACTCTTCGCCGACATTGTCGGCTTCACCAAAATGAGCAGCAACAAGAATGCCGAGGAGCTCGTCGGTATACTCAACGACCTGTTCGAGCGTTTTGATGATTTATGCGAACATAATGGCTGTGAAAAAATTTCTACACTCGGCGACTGTTACTACTGCGTCAGCGGCTGTCCAGAGCCTCGGTCTGATCATGCCAAGTGCTGCGTCGAAATGGGCCTAGGTGGGTTTCAGCCTTGTTTCGTTCATTCTTATTTGTTTATCACAGCTAAGGTGGATGAGAAACTAAACGGTTGATAATTTCGGGTTTGCGCCAATTGTACGATTATTTTTGCAGTACGGTAAAAGTGCGCGAATTACCTCGCGAAAGCTCTTTCGAAAATCAACACCTGTCTATATATAAAATTGCGTCAAAGAAAAATAATACGACTCGTTTATCAATTTGAATAATGCCGACGGTTATTTTTAAAATAACTCGACTGTCTCACTCTCTCTTTTTCCTTTGATGTATAAGTGGCGCGTCAAACTGACAAGTAAGCTGTGCGCTATTTTTAATCCAATAAATGCAAAAATATAAAAGCCAGAATGAAGAAAGAAAAAAGAAAACGGCGCTGCAAAAGTATTTATTGAGAGCGAGTTTACAAGCTATTAATGACGACAAGATAAATTGGACTCATTAGTGTAGTTTGGTAAGCTGATCGTTAAATGAAAAGAAAAAAAAAGAAAAACTTTCATCCAGACTAATTGAGAGCTCGGTATCTCTTTGTTATCAAACAACTTTATTTACATTATCGGAAGAGCGCGTGTTTGTTCGATGATGAGCTTTTTAGCGTTACGAATATAGCGAGCGATAAAAGACTCGCGGCAATTTAATTACAGCTCGTTTCTCTTGAATAGATCATTTGTATGCTAAATAATTTTCTCCCGAAGTAACTAAACGAACCTGTAATTATCGGGCCCCGCTTATAAAACCGATAAAACGCCTTGCTCGACGAAGCTTCGTATGAATGAAATCGTACACGCAGCGTTTCACAATGACGAGGCACGAGCGCGTGTGTGCTCTTTCCAACAAATGCGATTACAACGACTGTTTTCTTTATTACAGCTATGATCGAGGCAATCAAGCAATTCGACGTGGAGCGCCGAGAAGGCGTAAACATGCGCGTAGGTGTGCACACGGGGACGGTGCTCTGCGGCATCGTCGGTACCAAGCGCTTCAAATTCGACGTCTGGTCGAACGACGTTACTTTGGCGAACAAGCTCGAGAGCACCGGCAAACCCGGTCGGGTACATCTGAGCGAGCGCACCCTTGGCTTCCTGGCTGATCAGTACCTCGTGGAGGAAGGCGAGCCCGTAAACGGTTAGCTACCGGGCTTATCACACTCTGGCGCCGGTCTCTCGGGGACGGGGCTTACGTAAAGCCCCCCGCTCTCCCTCTCTCTCTGTCTGTTTGCCTTTTGTCGCCGAGACACGCGTACGTGTGCGCGCAAGTCGAGATTTTTTTTTGTCAGCGCCGAACGACACGGTCTCTCGAATTATGCCTATATACCTATCTACGGCAAACTTTTTCCTCGTACAATGAGCGCGCCGTTCATTATCTTAAGCTTGTTGCCTCTTTAATCGTATTTGGCCGTGCGAAATACTAAATCGAGCCGACGAATAATAAAATTTAAAGCTAGGAAAGCTTTTAAAGCTTCTTCGTACGCGACATTGGGCTGTATTTGGGATTGAAAACAAACACTAATGTAGTCCATGTTAATGAAATAAAAAAAAAACAGCTTTTGATATTCAAATTTTTTGCGCAGGCATCAAGACGTACTTCATCAAGACTCGCCGGGCGGACTTTATGTCGCAGGTGATGAACAGTGTTAACGCCCCGACGAGCATATCGCCGCTGATGCACGGCCGACATCGGTTAGCCTCCTGCAGCGGTCAAGCTAAACCACGGCCTCACTATTTGCACATGGTGACGAGCGTAAACAGCTATAGGATGAAGGCAAACTCGCTGCCCAGCATTCTCGACTCGGAGAACAATGTCGACGACAACGGCGACGAGGATGAAGAAGAGGAAGAGGAGGAAGAGCGCGACGAGGCAAGCAAATCACCGACCTCGACCGCCAGCTGCGACAAGAAGAAGAAAAAGAAGAAACGACCGTCGCGTAGTCGGCCCTGGCGCTATCTCCAACGGCAACGAACCACCGAGGAGATGTCGCCGCTCGACGCCGAGGAACAGCGCTCTGGTATCATCGAGGCGAGACAGGGTCTTATAGCGGCGACTGCTGCAAGCTCGGCTATCATAGACGCGCAGAGAGTTAGTTGAAATGACTTTTTATCATAATTTAACGTGTGATGTTTTACCTTTTTTTCACGAAATGCTCGTGTGATGCTCTTTATAGAAGTTGATTTCACTTTTTGCAATAGACCGTTGAACGTGTATCTTGTACATTTGGTTAAGAGATCAATCGTTTTTCACTAGGTGCCTGTGAATAACGGTGTCGAAATGGATCCCAACCCCATGCCTTCCAGTCCATTACTTCCCGGACAAGACACATTAAGTCACGCATCTTCTATCTGCAGTAGGAAAGATTCTGGGATACGTAGTAACAGTAGACGTAGCAGTATACAACAACAGGTGCATGTCAAGCTCAATTTAATGCATTGCACCCGCATCGACTTTATACTTATATATAAAATAATATTGCTGTTTTACTAGTTATTCCTCATGAATGGAATAACCCAAGGAGATCTGTTGGGACCAAGAGTAAGCGGCTACTACACGTCGAGCTCGACTCTTAATTCCACGCAGGATCCCTCGTCTTCTGTTCCTCCGTATCCGTTTCCTCCAGCGGTCACCGATACCTTCGGAGCATGCTTTCACAAACTCCGAAAGCAGTCGGATTTGCAGCTAATTCGGTAAGTGAAACCGTACAATCTGTTTATTTGCGCTGATTCATGTTAAAACAATCATTTCTTCTTTGCAGGTGTGTGCAGGATAACGTAACGTCGCAGCGCTCTTACTTCGTTAAGCCACCACTGTCGAGCGTTACGTTGTTTTTCTTAAACAAGGAGACGGAAAAGGAATATCGTGAGAATGCCCACAAAGCCTCGGAGAGTATGGGAGGCAATCCACCGACACTCGCAACTTCGCGTTTCAACACCTACTTCGATATTCTCGTCTCCGCCCTTGTTTACACTGCTATATCAGTCTCGCTATTTCTCCTCTGTAAACCTACTGCTCATTACATCGCCTTTTTCTTCCTTGCAACCCTTGTGCAGGTCTTTGCTGTGACTCTGTGCGTTCGTCAACTATTTAATCCAGAGTAAGCAATTTTTGTATTTATATTAATTTTATATTAATATTGATCTCATTGTTGTTAATATTTTACGTTACAGTGCAATGCATGTTACTTTCGCCCATCGCATCTTCAAATTTTTTTCCAAATGGTATCCGTGGCATGTATGCGGAGCCGTGCTTGTTGGTCTGCCTATTGTCTCCATTCTAATAAACTTCACCTGCAACGGCAGTTTCCGCTCGAGCCTTAGCCATTTTGAATATTACTACAGCTACCTCGTCATCGTAGGTCTGGTACATTTCTGCAACTTTACACAACTAAACTGCTGGATGAAAAATCTGCTCGTTACGCTGGCCGGAATTCTCTTCGTGTGTCTTTTTATAAGTCATGTTGCGTATTACAATAAAGAAAGTATTGTTACGTTGCAGCCCAACATATCCAAGGAGTTAAATGTTAATTTAGGTAAATAAACTTCTTTACTTGCATGTTATATGACAAAATAGAACTTTAGATAACATTAAAATTATTTTAGGCAACAATTCCTCGACGATGGATCTCCCGTTGCTTCCTATTTCGCCGCTTTCTGAAATTTTTATTACTTCAAACAAAACGGGATCCTCGTTACTTGGTAATTTTAGTAGCAAAAATCCCGAATTCAGTGATCAAAGTCGCAGGTATAACGAGCGACTCTTTAACTTTGAAATATACGTGGATTTTCTTCTGTTGCTGATGCTTGTTTGGTTTTTAAATCGTGAATTCGAGATCAGCTACCGGTTGAGTTTTCATGGAAATGCTGTCGCGGCGCGAGACAAGACCCGTGTCCAGTCTATGAAAAATCAAGCCGACTGGTTGCTCCACAACATCATACCCAAATACGTAGCTGATCAGCTCAAAACCACTGCAAAATACTCTCAAAATCACAAAGACGTAGGTATCATATTTGCCAGCATTGTGAACTTCAACGAGTTGTATGATGAGTCGTATCTTGGTGGTAAAGAGTATTTGCGTGTGCTTAACGAGTTGATTGGAGATTTTGATGAATTGTTGGAAAAACCAGACTACTCGAACGTGGAAAAAATTAAGACGATAGGCAGTACTTTTATGGCGGCAAGTGGCTTAAACCCGCAGGTAAAATTAATTTCTTTTATGACATTAGTATAAAACGTTAAAAAAATTCCGTTATTGGAATAAGGTTTTTTGTGAATCCCCCAGGTTAGGCAGCAGAGCGAACACAAACATACGCATTTGTACCAGCTGCTTGATTTTGCCATTGCCATGCACAAGGTTATATACGATTTTAACCAGGACTTACTTGGCTTTAAATTGATATTGCGGGTTGGATTCAATTTCGGTGACGTGACGGCTGGTGTAATTGGTGCTACTAAGCTTTATTATGACATTTGGGGTGATGCCGTCAACATTGCCTCGCGTATGGACTCGACTGGCGTCGCTGGTGAAATACAATTTGCCAGCAACTGTCTCAGCGTCGTTTCCGAGCAGTATAATTATGAACCTCGCGGTCAGGTGTACGTTAAGGGTAAGGATAACATGAATGTGTTTCTACTCAGAGGTAAGAAGGAATTAAATCGATGAGGTTTGCTTTTTGTACATTTTCCTTATGTGCTAGCGAATAAACAAGAATTTGCCAAGATAGGGCTGGATGAATAGGTTTGGTGTTAATGCAGATCTCGACAAAGAAAATGAGCTTAGATTAGGCGTTTGATAATATTTAGAGAGGATTGAAAATTTAATTATGCTAAAGAATTTTATGCAACAGAACTTACATGCTATGTGTTAGTACGCAAATTTATAAAAATGTTTTAAAAATAATTTTAAATTTTAATATCACATTCATACTAAATATACTGCAACGGATTATTATCAAATTTTTAATACTATTAATTTACTCTAAAAAGTACACAAAAGTACAAGCAATGAATGAAAAATAGGATTTTTTAATCTAACACAGTTTTTAAATCAATTTTAATGATGCATATCACTTAATAAATTTTTTTCTACAGAAATATATTTTTTTTTAAATTGTAATGAAATATAACAAAAAACGAAAATTTGGCAACTTCTTATGAAAGAAAGTAAATAAAGAGAACTGAATAATGACAATGTGATGCAAACTAGTAATATCTTCTAAGGGTGTGCCAAAATAAACTATTGAGGGATGTAAGTGGTTAACAAAATACTTAGTCTTAGCTGATTTTTTTTATAAATAAAACCACTTTATTCTTAAACCACCTATCACTTCAAACAGATTTTAGATTTTTATAAAAATAAGAACTGAATATCGATACATTTTTTACAACATTTATAACATTTTAAGAGTTTTTAATTACTCACGTTCTAAAATTTTTATCTGCTTACATTTCAGACTTGTTTTTGGTTCCTTAAACAATAAAAAAAACAATACAATAATATGAAATAGTTACTGAAATAGTCATGAGTCACTGTGATATATATCTATCAAAACGTTGTTTTCTCTTAGAATTCAAATTTTCTTTACAAATTAAATTTTCAATCCTTGAATCATACACATAAGATAAATTAATGACCAAAAATCGTTTCTCGCTAATGCCTACACTTACAAAATACGTGCATATTATAGAAAAAAAAATATTGATTCAAAGTATAAAAGATCTATAAAAGAACTACAAATAAGCTTGTTCGATTGTGATATGCGTACGCCTTATTATGCCTCTTGGATTGCTCAGAAACAGTGAACTAAGAAACTCTTAGCAAAACTAAAGGAAAGAAAAAAAGAAGATATTTATTCCGAGATATTGTATTTTTGTAAATAATGTAATTTAGTTATATACAAGTGAAGAGCGTAAACAGTCAGAAATATTTTGCGCTAGATCATATGTACGTACAAGATGGAATTCGTGTGCTTGTTCCTTGAGCCTCGTGTTCACGTAAGTGTCTTAATTGTAATGGCAAACTGTCGTAGTTTTTTTAAGCCAACATTTGTAACAAGCGATTTTATGAAATATTTTAACAAAGTATAATGGGGAGCAGCTGACAAAAAAAAGCGTAACGTTGATTCGCTTTTATTTTTACTATTCGTAAGCTAATTATGAGCTTCGTACTTTCAAGTTTGAAGACTAATAAAGTGATTCATATCACAAGATAAAAAATCAGCAAGGCTTGATCAAATTAAAGCGCCAAGCAGCCTTATGGAAAAAAAAACAATTACGGCATAGCGAAACTAATTTTTACAGAAAGATACAAATTTTTACGTCCTTGTTGTGTAATTCATTATGCAGCAAAGCAGCTTAATTGAGTCGACTCGGATTGTCGACGGTATCCTCGAGAGCAGATTTAAATGAAAAAAAAACTTATGTCTATGCGCGAACAACCTGTAACATTGTCTTCCGTGGCGCTACTATACCTAAAGCGTATGCGCGCTCCCCGTGTTTACCTCGCGAGACCTTGTGATCGTGAATTTCTTGCCGTGCGAATCTCTGGTGTAAGTAATAGATGTAATACTTGGCGAGATGTGTGAAAGCGAAAGGCGTTGTCGCGTGGAAATTACAGCTAGACAGGACCGTTGAAATTGTTGCTTCTGAATTGTGTGGTTTGTGAAAATTTATATACTTATAATGCGCTATGGAAGTAATTAATGTTTTTTTTATCGTCTTCGCTGATCGTTTATTATTGTACTTTGTTTTTAGTCTTATTTTCAAAAAAATTAAAAGAATCATGATAAAAGATCAAATGTTGTTTATGAAGATTTTTACGGTTATAATATTGTACAGTTTTACATGTGCAGACGCGTCCGTCGTTAGTTTTATTTAGCTCCTGTAAAACAATGAATGTTTAAGTCGGAGAAAGAAAAACAAATAAATTGTAAATATTGTTAGATAAAAAGTTCATTTTTGAGAAATTATACATTTCGTGATGTAGTTTCTAAATTGAATCTCGCCATTTTCGCAGGATGTATATTTCGGGAGATGAGCTCTTCGCAGGGCCTTACATTCCTTAACTCAATAGTCGATTGCTTATGTATCGCTAAACAAAATGAATTTTAAATAGTTTTAACGAAAACAGCTGATATACGTAAAATGCGAATTGAGAAAGATCGTGAAGAAACTAATTTAACGGAGGGTGAGTGTCGTAAACGCTTACCCTTCCAACTTTGCATCTCAGAGTTGTATAAAATTTCAAACTGAAGGTAAATATAACTATTTTTGAATGCCTTCTGGAGCAAACATTTTAAAGGAAAATACAATACGTTACGAATCGGTGGAATGTTGCTTTTGTAACTCTACCAGCAGACGAGTCCAACTAATTATGTTGTAATTTATATAAGGTCTTTGGATAAGAAAATTATCCGATGAATTTGCGAGAATTTAAATAAAACAAATATCGTAAGATATATATGATATGCATATATGTACATGAATTCTACGTCGTTTATTGTATATACATTATTATTCTCACCGTGACATATAAGTCTACGTCGTAAAGTGTTACACAAAATTAAATGAGTCTAATTAAAAGAAAGAATAAAAAAAAATTATAAAACGCAAATGTTGTTATGCATGTATTTGTAACGGAGAGTGTATGTCGCGAAAAAGAGATGGATGTGTCGAGGCATATATCATCTATCGTCATCGCCTATGCATTTATTTATTAGACGTCTACTTTACAAAATTATACGAATATCCGATGAAAAAGGCGATGGCCAGCGGTGCTGCTAATAATTGTCGCGTTACGATAATACAAATAACAAAGTCAATGTGCCTATTCGATGTGCAGACTTATTTATTGCGAGTCGTAAATGAGATATATTTACATTCTATAATTTATTTGCCGAGGGAGTATAGAGGTAAACATACGCGCAAGCTCGACACTTTACGTTTGTATCATGTACTCGCGAGACTATTAATCGTTGTTATGTTTGTTATATTTTAAAAGAAAAATAAGCGGATTCATTGGATTTCGATCTTTTACAAAATAAACTGTACATCAAAATAATTTACCTGATTTTCACCGTCGTTTAATAATAAAAAATCACTTTTAACGAAAGCTATGCAGTTGAATTTCGTTAAAGAAACAAAAGAACTCTCGAATTCATTTTATTGTACAAAGGCAATACTTAAACTTTTAATAAATTAATATGAAACAAGCGTAACAATTAAGAAGGTCATTTTCTAAAGCCAATAAATTCCTCAGCATAAAATTACCGATTTGGCTTACCAGTCCATCGACTGGCATACCCGAGGATCATCGCAAGCTTGCCCAAGGCACTTGAGCTCTTTATCACTAGGCAGTACCTTACCGACGAGCTCGCGAAAGCGCCCGAGGGGGCAAAAATCGGTAGCACAGCCTCTGAGCCTCACAGGGAACAGAACCTTAGCCTCCTGCGTCCAGACCATCACGCGCACGAGAATCTGATCGTTTATGCTACTACGGCGCTTCTCCATAACGATGGCACTCGCGAAATCCGGCAGCCGGGGATAGGGCAAGTCGAGTGCCCGGACGAGCCCAGCGATTTGCTGCTCCTCGACGGCCGCGAGCCACAAGCCCCGGGCGTCGGATTGAGCGAGTAGCTCGAGGAAGCTCCTCACGAGAGGGCCGCCGTTGAGCCGTCGTAGTAGCTCGCTCTTGGACTCGACGTCGTGATGGAGCTCGGCGAGCTCGCTGAGCAGGCGGTAGAGCCCGTCGGTGCACCAGTCGGGCAGGCTGAGGTTCCGGCTGCGCTGGGCCTCGAGCACCCTGTACAGCTGGTAAGCGCGCAGCTCGCGCTCGGTGGGCTCGTCGAACGCCAGGCCGATCATGCCGCGCAGGTAGCTGGAAATCGATTTAGTTAGGTCAGTGCTTTGATACAGAGAGAAAACGAAGAATAGACATAACAACAACAACAACAACTCACGCGTATAGCCCGTCGAATCTGTCCTCAGCTTTGAGAACCGAGGGCAGCCGACGCACGCGCTCGAGCTCCGCCTGGTAAATCGGGCAGACCCGGAGGTTGAGCAGGGGATCGCTGTCCTCGGGGAGCGACCTTACCGGCGTCTCGGCGAGCCCGAGCTCGTCGATCAGGAGGCGCGCGGACTCGCGGCAGGCCTCGCGATCGAAGCTCCGCGCCCTGACGGCCCGATCGAGCAGCTGGTGGTACTGGCGGCGCAGGGCCCGCGCCAGCTCGCGCACTCGCTCCTCCCCTTGGCTCGTCAGCTCGCCCCGGCCCTTGAAGGAGACGTGACGGTCGCCCGGGTACGTCTCGTAGACGTAGGTGTCGCGCTGGCCGTTACGGAAGATCACCTGGGCCAGCTCGAGCCGGGGCATGGGCTTGTGCTGCCTCCAGGCTAAGCTGCATCCTACGATGCACACTAGTAGAATCGCTGGGAAATTTGGCATTTCTCCTGGTCTTCGATTTTCTGTCGATGCTCGATGTTGCGGAGAAGATTTTACAAGTTGTGCGAGCGATGTGCTCGAGAGAACTAAGACAGAGTAAACTGGCTTGCGAGATGAAATTATCTATTTTTCTCGTGAACTACGCCAAAAATGGATTTAGCTTGCTAATGAGGCGACGGTTGAATTATTTCATTATTAGTAGACGGAGACGGTCTTTACCTGAAAAGGAATGTCTGCTTCATAAAACTGGCGTACACAGGCGCGCCGGATTATTGCAAATTAATTTATTTACGACTCCTGTTTAGGCGACGTATGTTATTAACGAGTAATGTTATGCACATTAAAAATGTGTGATTTCAAGAATGCCGCTCCGAATTTACAAAACTTTTTATTGTAGATTTCGATTGTATGCTTATAAGCCGGAATTTGTGATAAACTCGACTACGTTTAAAAACAATAAACACATTCGTTGGTTCGTAATGAGAACGCGTTTACGAACGTTACCAGGAATTTAATGACACAGGCATTTTGATAACATGTATTTGACAGAGGTCGGAAAATGGAAAAAATTTATAATTCGTAAAAAAGAACGTAGTTATTGGACGTTGTAATGAACGGATTTATTTTCATTTAATTTTTACAAACGTATTCGTTGCAGTTCCATAAAGGGTTTTCCTTTGAAACGAAATTATATCTTAAAATATGCTTTTAAGAAATTACTGTCACTATTAAGTAATAATACAGTAGATTGATAAAAAATCATTTTATGGTACATTAATTTTTACAAAAAAATTGTCAACTTACAACTACATACTCTCCTCATGTCAATTAGAAAAAAAAAACAAAAAAGAGGAACCTCAATTAACATAATGCAATGATTAATGTGAATTGTTAGGTAACAAACATGACACTACTGCAACAATTCAGTAAAGTGTTGTTTACAATTTTTCTTATACATAAATTCTAAATAACTCTTAAACTTATTGTATAAAATCTGTTGGAATTCTCAATAACATTAAAAACTAATGTAATTTTACAAGTTTTGATGTTCATTTTTTTTTTAATATTTCTAATCAGAACAAGAGAAATATTCACTTTCATCAGATGCTACATTTTCAGGAGAGCTAATCCGAGATGAAATGTCTTTATTTTCTTTTTTTCGATTATTGTTCGTAGTAGGCACTGTATTTTGCGGAGAATTCGATTCCGCATGTACAATCGTTTTCTTATCCACGTTATTGAGAGTTTCTTTCTCAACATCTTTTTGTATAACATTAGGATCGCATTTGTTAGTTTGCAAATTGTTGTTCACCAATTTACAACTTTCAGAATTAGATTGCGCTTGATTTCCATTAATACTAGCTTCTTTGAACTTTTGGGGTTTTCTCGGTACTCTATTCACATTTTGAAGACTTAACCGTTGCATTTCAGAAGTCACTTTATCGTTTGTGTTGTCCTGGACTTTGTTAGTAGCTTGATAATTTTTTACAACTTCAAACTTACTATCTACCGATTCGTTTTTAGAACGCGGTACAGTCTGTACAAATGGCCCTGACAGTTGTCTCTGTTGCTTCTTATTCTTTCTCTTCTGTTTCCAGCCTTTGGTGTCGTACTTGATAATAAAGGAATAGCCTGAGTAGGCCCCGTTATTATCACAATACCTAATAAGACGTCCCCAGTAATCGTCAATCGCTAGCGCCGCAGGATGTCCAACGACGATCAGCAATGATTTGGCTCGAGTGATTGCAACGTTAAATCTCTGGGGATCCGATAGAAAACCAATGTGCTCCTTGCCTTTACTCGAAAATATTTCGGATCGCACTGTCGTAACAATAATCACTTCTTTTTCCTTGCCTTGGAACAGCTGGACCGTGCCGACTTCGATGTCTTCCAGTTTATCCTCTTTTAGTATAGCCTTTATCTTTAGCTTTTGTGCGGTGAACGGCGTTACGATTCCAATGTCTTTTGCCTTAATCGTTATGTTGTCGAGCTTCGTGCCAATTAATTTGTCGACGTAGCTTAAAACCGCTGTTATTTCGGCTTCGTTGTAAGCGCTAAAAGATTTAAAAAAAGTTTAGTAACCGCACGACTAAGCTATAAAGGTAGACAGAAATGAATTACCTCGGAGAGTAACCTCGCGTTTCTTTTCCTCGTACTTCACGGAAAATCATGGGGAATGATAAATTTGGAAGTTCACTCCATCCGATGAATTTACAAACGCTTTGATCGGCACAAGGAATCAAGGCACTGTCGTAGAACATTTCGCTTGAAAGCTGTATTAAGCTTTTATGACTCCTGTAGTTACGTACGAGCTTCGTTATATACCTTGGATTGTACATATTATTGTTGTCTTTTCTGTAGGGTTGAAATTTGAGCAGTCTTTCCAATATCGAATTTCCTAAATAAATCAGAATTAACATTTTTATTGAATTTTAACAAAAATTGTAGATGTTTGAAAAGATTTTTGTGAGCTCACCAAGAATTTTATTGGCAATCTTTGAAAAAATAACTGGTCCCAGTTGTTGTGGATCTCCTGCTAAAACTATTTGACCATGAAATCTTCCTTTATGTTCCTGCCTATTGCTACTGAGTAAGGTAAAAGGTATTATAGCATCAGGTTCAATTGCTTGGCCAGCTTCATCAATGAATACATAAGAAAAATAACGTACATGCATACCCAATAATAATAATCTAAAAACATTTATTACAATGAAATAAATTTGTTTGTTTTTAATATGTATTATGCTATAAAAAAACTATTGTGACCATAGTTTAATAATTGAAATTTCTTTTCATTAAATATATACCTTGTACTTGTACATAAAGTACAAATTACTATTTTTGGTAGGTGGTCAGGTTTGAACATAACTATCTGTCGAATCGCCTCATTATCAACAGTTCGAATTAAACAATTTGAATAACCCAGGATTTCATTATCTATTGTATAACTAAAAATTACTTAATTAAAATACGTACAATACAAAAACTTTTTCAACAAATATTATTCTTACGGGTCTTTTGCGTAGCTGTACATCCGATGTATTCTAGGCGGCTCTTTTTGTGGAAAATATTTTATTAGTCGTTTTGTTATATTGTCAGCTGCTTCATTTGAAGTTGTACATACTAGAATTTTTTGATGCACATTACTAATACTATTATTGTATGCCTAAAATAAATATAAAAAAAATTAACAATATATTAAATTTGCAAAGATAACATTATTGTTTCACCTGGCAAACAGCTTCAATGAGAGTAGCAGTTTTTCCAGTTCCTGGAGGTCCATATAAAATATAAGGTAAGCCAAGTGATGATCGATTTAAAATATTAATCACAGCTTGGCGCTGTTCTGGATTTTTATACACATCTCTGTTGAACCACTGTAAACTAAAAACAAAATTTTCATACATAAAAATGTCTTAAATTTATTGCTTTAAAATGTGTTGTATTGATAATTACCTATTTTCTGAATATTTTTCATTTTTAGTAATTGCTTTTGTAGGAAACATACATGGTGTTAGCTCAAATAAACTCATTAAATTCAATGCATGATGACAACAGCAAAATGTGTATGCATTAAAAATAAATTTAATGTCGTATTTAGCGTTCGGCGAATATTCCGCATTGAATCTGGAATATAATTTTTTTTTTTTTTTATTAAAGGACACCATGACGACAAGGAAATTATATATTAGAAATTAGTTTGGTCATTACTCTGTTGGCTTTTCAGGATGTACAAGGACCGAATTTTTAAAGATTCTTTTTACACGCATAATGTGAGCTCGTTTCGGAAGTCGATGACGAACATTGGTAACTTCTATCTGACTGTGGACTAAGATCGCTGGTTGTTCCTCCTCAAGACTTTCAACCATAATCAAGTAATCTTTTTCCATGAGGTAAATTTTCTGCTCGAACAGGTCGTAATTTTTCAAGTCCAGTTCATTTTGGATTTCTTCCACGTAAAGTGCAAATTTGAGGAACTTCAAATAATTGAAGGGGTTTAACTCGATTGAATCTTTTTGCTGTATTTCCCTGATTAGGTTCAAATACTGCATTTCCGTTGGCGTCATGCCCAGCCATTCTTTCATCTCATTTTCAATAACATTCCGCAATTCTTGCGGTACACAGTGCTCAGGTAATCTTTTGCTTATCAATTGATGCACGTCCACGTTCATCGTGATGCTGTCAAATTATAGCAAAATAAAATCTGCAAATAAAAAAATTGCATTTCAGAGCTTGTTAGATGTTTGTTGGTAAATGATAATCGAGACTTTTTTTAACTAAAATTTATGTAACTAGATGTTAAGTAAAATCAACGAATCTCTACAGATTTTTTTTTATCGGCGCATTTTTTAAGTACACTTCTTTTTGCTAATGTAAAACTGAAAATGCGATTTCAAACATTTTGAAAAGATCGCTAAGAATTTTTTTATGGAAAAATTATCATTTCATACTATTTTTTTTCTTTTCATGACAATTTAGTTTCGTACTTAAACAAATAACGTATTTAATATTTACGATGAAATGTCGAGCAGTATTTTAGACAGTATAAACTATAGTACAGTAGTAATATTCCGCGCCCGTTTTATTATCTTACTGTCCAATCATGACCGTTGAATCATTTAAAGACTAAACACATCTTTTTATCTGCTTTCTATCGATACAACGATAGCAGCCTTTAATTTCATAACGTCATTGTCTGATAGATAAGATTACAAGCATAGGTGAATATCGAAACGATAAATTAGCCGTGATCAATTTTTATATTAAAAAAGAGCCATTAAAAAAATAATCAATTTTCAAATTAGTGATAACGATGTATTCTATATACACGCGTCGCCGCCTTGACTGCGTGTCGTGACTCATACTTTTGCCGAGAAAAAAAAAGTTATATTTCGCTGACTAAAACGTGTTCCTGCAGAGATTACAAAGGTTTCTATTGTAAATTCGCGCGAAAGAGTGTATGAATTTTGCTTTAAAAAAAAAGTGCTGCTCGTTTATTTGTTTCTTTCCTCCAACCACAATAGCGTGCGTATCGTAAAAAAAGGCTTATTGCTTTTTCCTTCCTGTTGAAAGTCGCTAAGGCGATTAATTGAAATTCGATACTGAATTATTTATTTTTCAAACTATATTACGTGGTTGCAATATAAATACAGCGTTTTATAATTCTAAAATATTTCTGTTTAAAATATAACAACAAGACAAAACTACATGAAGTATTACTTTTACGTTCGTTTCTATTGTAGATAGGTGGTAGGCAGTAAAAATACCGTACAACTAATAAAACACGATAACCGACGAACGTATTTTTTTTGTCTCCCTTTTTTTCTTTATCAAGCAGCCTTTTGCCTTTCTTTGTTTCGGACGTATATTACAGCTGCCACTTGTAGAGTCCAAATGTATATCCGCCGGCTCGCGGACGTTATTAAAAGTCAATGAATTCGGAGTAATGTTAATTAAACAGGCAGTGGACACAGTGGATGTTTTCATTCCGATCGAGTGATAAGTCGCCCCGCAGCCACACTGTGCGTGCAAGATGTAGAGCGTAAATAGAATAAACGCTAAGCAAAATAAAAGCAGTCGGGCGAAAAAAAAAATAAACAAAAACAGAAGGGAGGGAGAGGGGGATGGGATAAAGCGGGCGTCGTCGCGGCGCAAGTTAGCATAGCCCGCGGTATACGTTATTCGCAGCGTCTCCGGGGCGATAAATTAACTAGGCACGTGTACCTCGACATTAATTCTCCAGCCAATCTCTCCTCGGCATCTGCCGGAGCCTCGACGATCTAATCCAACACTGCGTGTACTATCACTTGCCAATGCTACAAGCTGATGAAATTTTCGAAAAACTGCTTGTTGTATCAAGTGTATACACAACGTTGTTCCATCGGCACTGTGCCCCAAATCGCGTCCTTCAAAACAATAATGAGACGGAGACACTTGTTTGTCACTATATAATCGTGCGCGAGTACAATTCGGCGTTCGATAAAGGTGAAAACGTATACAAATATACGCGGCAAACGATTGTCAGTGGAAAAAAAAGGCGATTCTCGTCTTCGTATGGCGTACGGAGGAGAGCCTGTAGCGGCCGGTGTACTAACACTGCGCCTCTTTAGAAGACGCGGAATAAACGACGCTCAACTTTGTCGGGAGCGCACGTGCTCTTTCTTTTCTTGCTCTCTCTCTCTCTCTCTCTCTCACGAGCGCGCGCGCAGTTTTAGCGCCGCGCCGCGTCCTCTCGCATTTGTGCCGGTGATAAAGGAGTGGGGGAATACGTCTCCTGTTGCTGCCCTCGCTTTGTTACGATTGCCGTACATCGTACGTGCAGAAAGCCGGCGGTGTATACTTATTTTCTGTTTGTATAAGACGGCATCGTCTGTATATATGGAGCAAGATGATGAAATGTACTTATTAATGATTTTATTACGATTTTCTCATTGTCCGTTATTGCCCCGTCTGCACCTATAACTGTAAAGGGTTTCCGAGAGATTAATTGCTGATAAAAGGCTTTTTGTTTCTCTTACAATTTTGCACAATCGATCGATTGTTTATCTAAGAGTACGGATAAATTGACAAAAATGCTATCTGGAAATCTGGATGATCGATTTTAAAGAATTTTTATTAAAAAGTTGCCTCCACATAAAATAAATCACATTTTTGTACATGTCGTAAAATTGCTTATTCGATTTATAAAGATTCATTTTATTTTTCCTCGCCGTCTCTAATGTAACTTTTTTTCGCATTGATTTTCGAGCGTCCTGATAAAATCGGAGTTTCTCGGTAGACCATTATTGATAGGATTACGTTTCTTTTGTTTCCGACTCCGAAGCGATTGGAGTTTCACTTTCAGCTGGCGCGGCAGAAGTCGAAACATCCGAACTAGAGTTAGGTGTCACAGTTTCTGCCGTGGACGCTTCTGATTTTTGGAGTATTATCAACTTGTGATAGTAGCTTTTTGTCAGAGGCAGATGCGGCGCTATTTCATTCGGTTGGGTGAATAGTGAGCAGTGTACCTTTAAAATTAAGTTGACCTTTTAGTTGCTTGAAATTTAATAATTTATTTAATATTCTACTCTACTTTTAGCTCTTTACCTTCTACAGGTACTAATATATTTAGCAATGCATTTAAAAAATGATTAAAAGTATAAACATAAATTTTGGACTTACTTTTAATTCATTGACCTTTGCTTCCCTTGATGTGTATTCCCGCAATAAATAGTCTTTTCCAAATTCATAATATATACGTGTATCATTTACTCTTAACATGACATTATCTATTCTCAAAAAATATCGGAGAAGAATATAAAATGTTCCAGGCATTACCCTCTGTAAATAACAATTTAAATATAATAAATAAAGCTTAAAATGAATATATTTTAGATATTGTTATTTTCAAACCATTTTCACTGATAGAGATGCAATTCCATTATCATGTAATTCATCTTCAAATAATGTTAGATCAACATAAAATAAAATTTTATCTCTCCGTTTCAATTTTTCAACATCTATTCGTTCATTGGTATCTTCAACTTCAAAACCTGACATTGTACCCATGTAGTCTGTAGTAAAAGTCCAGTCAAAAGGTTTTATCGTTTCCTTTAAATATTCTTTATTCTCTGATCTAAAAAATAAATTGGAAATTTATTTTTTTCTAATAATCTATAATGAAAAATTTTAAACATTTTTTCCTATTAATTTTGTTTTTACCTAGATTCACGCCAAGCTTCAGCACATGCCAGTTCTATATTAATTTTACCATTTGATACTCTTTTTAAGGCATCAAATGCCCTGAATTCTAAAGTAGCACCATTTTTATGTTTTAGATAAAGTACATTGTTTGCAAATACCATATCAGGCATATGTGGCATCTCAAGTGCTCTGCTGTATCTGTAATTACAAAGTATCATTGTAAAAATCAAATGCAAGATTTATATACAAGACATTTTTCATTTGATACATACGTGCAAAATTGGCATGCTTTATTGTCATCTGAACAACCGTTGTTCTCTTGACCAGTTATTGAACACTTAGAGTGAAGAATATGAGACTGAGTATATTTCATATACCAAGGAGGAAAGATATGCTCCTCCTCATTGACAGGAAGGCGCAAAATGTCAATACCTCCATGAACTTTAACTGTTGTCATTGTGTTAATTAATAAATGCAGTAACTCAAATTAAATATCAAAAACTGTAGAAGAAAACAAAGAATTTAGATTAAATATCCAATTTATGCCTGAAATGATCACAATGACAAAAGATAGTTTGCTCTTGCCAGATTATTTAGCAAATATTTAGGAATGGTTTAACCTATTTTTCAACCAACCTTTAAGTAGATAATACTAAATAATAAATTTCATTTTCGATATACCGATTTAAAGTTTAACCTAAACGTTGTAGATCACAATAAATACACTTAATACTGAGCGTTATAAATGATGAAAATGTTTGTGTCCGGTTGAACGGTACACTGTACATATGTACATTACACAGCCTTGGGCTAGCTTGGTGGAGAGCTGCACTACCTAGGGCTCAAAGTCTCAAAGCTTCCTCCACGAACTAGGCGCGTCTCTTCTTCGTTTTGGTGTCCGAGAAAGATTAGTCCCTCCCGCGCGCCTCTGTAAAAGAGTGCGCTCACACACATCCACCGCAATCAGCTGATTCAGGACAGACGGTTCTTTTTATCTATATCTTTTATTATCGCTCCGTGTAAGATGCTTTTTATTTATTATAATAAAGGAAAGAAAGGAAAGATCGAATAATAACGAATTGTTTTTTTATAAAAAGTATATATTTTAGTATTAAGAAATAATGAGTTAAGGAATGAATTAAGAAATGGTTGTATCATTAAGACATGCTGCTATAACATTATAATAATTTTCTCTGAAAGCAGTTTCCGAGATTTTACCATATTTAATGTAATTATGTATCCGATTATTCAGAATCGAGTATAGACTCTTCATCCTTCTAGCGAATACTACCTCGTTTTCGAAATTTTGCTTCATGCATAATACAAATTCATAAAAAATAAAATTCTCATCTCGGTTGTAAATAGATTTCCATTTTTCCATGCGAGATGTAGATGTCCACTCTTCATCGTTCATTGCTTCTGGTTTGGAAATCTTTTCCAACTCCTCCATTTTGTGTCGAAGTGTTAAATTAGTATGGAGTATTTCATAATTTTCTTTAGTGTGAAGCTGGAAACAAAATAATAAACAAAATATCATTAGTAAATGGAAGCATGCAATTATTAAAAGCATAGTTATTAAGAGAGATGGATACTATTAAAAATCAAAATTAAAAATTGAAATTAATGTTGTTAATGTTGAGAATTGTCTGAAAAATTGGTAGGTTAGGTTTCATGGCAAAGTTAATGAAAAAAATTTTTAAAATTGTGTGATAAAATGTTGTGTTATTACCTTCAAAAATAAAAAAGTTGCTTTCAATTTTTAATTTTGATTTTTTTTAGTATCCGGCCCCCTTAATTTAATGTTAACGAGATAGAAAATAAAAAGTTAAGGTAAAAGTACCGAATTTGGACCGTTTTTCGTACCTTGTTTTGGGCGATTGTCTATATTTTTTGTTTCTGTGACCTTTTTAAGTTTTTTTTTTACT